>CM065463.1:39719713-39857181 GCA_032872475.1 Leptopilina myrica (nomen nudum)
CGCTTTTTTCTTTAAGTCGTAATTTGTTTAAAAAATAGTTTTAAACAGATTATAACAAATAAAGGGTGTTTCATCACAAGCATAAACAAATAAATTTTAAATAAAACTAACAATTAGATTCTTAGACAAATTGAAAAAAAATACACCAGCTTTTTTGTTATTAATTTTCAAATGTTTAACAATAATTATTTAAACAAATTAACAAAAAATTTAGCTCTTCTTAAAAACTGTTAACGCCAATCAATTTTGTGTAAAATATTAAGAAAGCTTTGTATGGGTCACTTTTTCCAAGTCCTCATTCGTTTATAAAATTGTTATAAACAAAATGTATAATAAATTATTAAAGATTTTCTAAATTTTTATGAATTTGTTTAAACAATTGTTATTAATTAAGTGAAAATAAAAAACAGAAAATAGGTATTCCTTTTTTTAAATATTCCTGTGAACAATTTTATAAACAAAATATGACTCATAAAATTGATGAGTTTCAAATGTTTCAATCAAACCTAATAACTTGGAGATTTTTTATTTATATATATATGACTTGGGGTTTGGCAAAGAATGCGGAATTCACATTCAACAATTCTTTGTTAATTGAAATACGTCAATTTGAACCCTTCTTCATTTCGAACTTCACTGAAAGAAGGGAGGAAATAATGAATACAAAAATTAAATTTTACCCCAACTGCAGATTACATTTTCTGATAAGAATTAATCAGGAAAAATTTATTTGAAAATTGGTATGAAGTTGTCCACAGTCTACCACACTGGTATCGTTTAAAAAATGAATACCGACTAATAATGAAAAATTCGCAACGCATGAATATACTAAGATAACAAGATCGAGCTAAGGTATTTATTCACGCACGTTTCTCGACGCGTGCGGGAACATTCGCTATGCGTATACCGCTAGATGTTCAAATCTCTCGAAACATGAATTTATTTTACAGATAGACCAAGTCTGCAGCATCTCAAGAAATTAGTGTTTAATACTGTTAGAAACTTTTTATTATAATCACACTATATTTTATGTAGTACACTATATTTTATGTGAAAAAAGATTTTAACTTCATATCCTATGTATATCTATATCAATTGGAGAAAAATTATTCTTCAGAGGAAAAAACTTTATTTTCTAGGGTATAAATGTTCTGCAATCAGTCACTGATAAAACTTCAATTTGCAAATATAATAAATGATCATAAAGTGTGCAATGAAAAGAAAATGAAATGAAAATGCGACGCGCGCTATAGAATGATACCTAAGCAACAAAACATTATACTGTAGTTTATGTTTCAAAAGTTTTTTACTTTAATTAAAGATTACTTTTTAATTAAACACTTTTTTATTTCATTATGTCCAGCATATTAACCCTCTATCCATCGCATCTTTTTTGTAACGCGATCCGTCGCAGGTGAGGAAACTTCTGACCCATCATCAATTAATCCAAAATTGTTATAAAATGTCAAATTTTTTTTTGAATGTTTAATATAATTTCCAAATAACCTATTGGAAGTAAAATGAAATTTCATTTTCTGTTAATTATTCAAATAGAAAATTAATGGCAAATGAAATCGAAGTTTGTCGACGTCAGTCGCGCGGTGAGAAGTTTCTTCACTTTGCGTCAAAAATTCTTGACATTTGCAGCTTAAAAATTCAATTACAAAAAAATTAAAATAAATAAAAACACAAAAATTGTTTTAAAATAAAGAAAAAGAGTGTTGTGAAAGGTACTGAAAATATGAAATTATAATTTTTTGTATTTTAAAAGTTATATAAATAAAAAAAAAACTGGGTGAGAAAACTTCTCACCATGCGACGGATGGAGGGTTAAACGAAACTTTTTTTTAACTTAATAAACAGAAGTAGAACAAAAATAGCTTATTATTATTTCATAGTTACATTTTGTAAAAAAGTTAATGCAACGGAATAAATGTTTTTCTCCAAATTAAACTCCTTTTTGATTTAACGCCAAAAAGATGGTATATTTATAGAACTCTTTTTAAAAAATATTAAAGTTTACATTTTTTATAGTGTGGTACTAATATAAGATAACATTTTCATATAAATATGATAATTTCGAATTTTAGTTTGAAAGTGTTATTAATTAATAGATACAAAATTGTATCAAAACAACAAAAGTCAACGTGGACCTAATAAAAAATTTCTTATATTTTGTTTATCCTACTTTCACTTTTTTCGATTTTTTTCTAAATATTTCAACAAAATACAAAACTTTTTATATAAATTACAAAACAATGACACTGAGAAAATATTTAAACATTGTACTTAATAGAAATACAAAAATAATTTTAAGTGATTTCGTTTAATTAAAATCAGCCCATAAGCCCCAATTTGAATAAAAATACCTACCAACAAAAAACATTCAGACAATTTTTTTCTATAAGCAAAAATAAAAAAGTTTATAACGCGACAATGATTCCTGAGACGAAAATTTCCGATTGTCGTGTCAGCTAAGTCGGCTCGCTACCTGCACTTCAATTTTTGAAAATTTTTTTCTCAAAAACAAAAAATAACGTGTTCGCCAAATTTGGCATGTTATTTTGTGGTATGGTAAGCAATATTTATCTTTTTTTCAGCTTGATTGAAGGCCGATAACAGGTTTAAATATTAAAAAACAAATTTATTTTTTAAATAAATTTATTAAAAAAGTTAATTTTTATTTAATTAATTTTTTTTTCAAAAAATTTGATTCATTCTAAACAAAAAACATTCAGACAACTTTTTTCTATAAGCAAAAATAAAAAAGTTATTCAAGTTTAAAAAAAATATTGCATTAATTTGTTTATGCAAATATCTAACAAAATATTAAATATTTTTAATTAATATTTGGGATAATTACATAGGCAAACAAACTCTATTGAAAAATGAAATTTGAAAAAAATCCGAGAGTTGACCCCTCAATCTCATATGAAACTCCTCAATTAATAGTCTTCAAAGAATTGACTACATTTTTTTTATTGCCATTTTTTAAATATTTTACCAAATTTTAATCGTTTAGAAATATTTTAATTGTATATACAACTTTCGAAAAATTATTAAAAACAATTGATTTAGAGATGAAGTTTAGTTAAACATTGTAGAAAGTAATTCAAATGTTCGCAACAAAAATAGCCTTAGGCAGATGACGACCGTTTTGATATTATTTAATAAGACAGATAAACAATACCCTCTAGTTTATATTACCAAAAATTCATTTCGATAGAAGGCTTCTCGACGAAATTAGAAATAAATAACTATGCGTATGTTACTCGATTTCGTAGTTTTAAATGTTTTTAATTAAATAAAAATTCAAAAACAAATGAAAATTGATATATCATAGCAGGAAATTGTTATTTGTGCATAAAAATTAATTCAAATAATATATTTTATTTGTTTTGGTAGATTTTATAAATACTATTTTTTCTCAATAAGTTAATTTCTTATCATTTAAAACTAAACAAACTATTTTTTAAATTTTCATTTTTAATATTTTAAATTTGTATGCAAAATAAAATTTTTTTCATTCTTTGATGAGTTTTATAATTTATGAAAATAATTGAATTATTGTGAGGAATTGCATAAAAATTTTATTAAATAATTGATTTTTCAAAATTTTTTTAAAAAATGCTATTTCAATTTAATTGAATTCCTGTGGAAATATTCTATACAAAAATAATTGAAATTTATTTAAAAATAATAATTATAATCTTTTGCTAAATTGCATAAAAATTCTAGATATTGAAAATAATTTAATGGCTGCAAATAATTTAATAGTAATTTGATTGACAAATGATTTTTGATAAAATTTAAGAAAAGTACCCAAATAGTAGTATAACGTAAAAAAGTAGTAAATAGTTGGTTTTAGTAAATTACTGCGAAGCCTGTAAATACTTATACTCTTTAAGTAAGAATTAGTAAAAATGATTACTAATTTGAATTAGTGACTGACTTTTTGCTTTTGAATTAGTAAATTTTACTAATAAATAGTTATGTTTTTCAATTTCTTTAGTAAAATGTACTAATTTAAAAGCAGAAAAGTCAGTCACCAATTCAAATTAGTAAAGATTTTTACTAATTCAAATTTAGAGAGCACTTATAGTTACAGTTGTTACGAATAAATTAAAAAAAACAATGGCTCAAGTATAAATCCAAATAAATAAAAAAACAAATTATATTTCAAGTTTCGACATTGAGTTTATTAATAATAAATAAATTAAAAGAAAATTACTCGAATGATTTTTCGTTCATATACACGGAAAAAATGGATTATACAATTAAGAATATAGATAATAAGATCATACTGAAAATAATCTGATTATTACCTTTTTTTTTATCTATTTACAACCTTTCAATGTTTTAGAATTATTTCTGGTATTCGGAATAGATTATACATTTTATAATCCAAAATCAAATCAAATTATAATTCTAGATTATGACTATAGCAACATGTTTTTTTTCAAATTGTCACATTATGAGGTTAAAGTTGTTTTGAAAATTTGTTGTGATCGAACTTTTTTACATGTGCTGCTATTTTAATTTTCCAGACTTGTAAATTTCTGATTATTTCATTTTTATCAATCTAAAAACAATTATAGCATTATGCATTTATTTACCATTAGCATATTATTGATTATAACCATTTTTAGTTTAAATATTACAAAGGAATATTATTTATACCCTTTTCTTAAAAGTATTTTTATTTACTTACAATTTATAAATTTTGTGTTGAGTAAAAATTTATTTGTTTTGTAAATTTATTAATGAATAATTCTTCAATTATTATTTAATTGATAACAATTTTAATAATAATTTTTTTAATAGTTTAAATATACCCTAACAAAATTAATTTTGATTTGATGTGGATTCCTCTAAACTGAATGCATTTCTCTTATATATGGTATCAAAAGTAATATACTTTGCTTTAGAGGATTTTCATCTCAAATACAATTTACTAATTTTGGTTATGAGATAATAAAGATAATTTTTATGCACTGAATTAAGAGTTTTTAATTAAATAAATATAATTAGTTATTAATAGTTAATTACTTACATTAATTAATGTATTTCTCTCCTTGTTTATTTCATTTAAATTCAATGTTTTTGACGTTTGAAACTCAAAAAATTGTTTTGTTTTATTATAAACCACCAAAGAATAAAAATAATATACAATCAAGTTGAATACTTTTGTTTTGTGAGGAAAACGTGAGAGGATTTTTCGTCTAGCTATAAGATTACTTTTTTTAGGGTGTAGTTTTGTAGATTTATAAAAATAAAATTACCAAAAATTTACGAATTAAATAAGTTTATGTTAAAAAAATAAATTTAGTGATTAATCAATTAATTTAATTAATAAATTATTAGCAACAACAAATTCAAATTTTTTTTAATTTTATTATTAGGCAATTAAATATTAAATTAATTTTTTAACTTTTTGGGTTAGTTCTGATTAGTCAAAATTTTATTTATTTAAAATAACGTAAAGACCAATTATATTGATGCAAGTTTTATAACTCAAATTAATATGATCGATAATTTGAAATTGAAAGTGGTAATACTTAGATATTTAATTTTATAATTCTGGTTAACTGTCCTATATACAATGTAAAAATATCATAAGAAGTATAATCTGGATTATATCACATATAATCCATTTTTCTCGGTGTAAGAATCCATGATTGTTTACGATGGGAGGAATAAATTCCGTATAATCAGTTAAGAAACACACTAATTAAAAAGAAAGTAGTGAACAATTGAATAACGTGTGTTTGGGTCGAAATAAAAAAAAACTTATTTACGAATTGTCAAAAAGATGATATTCACGTCACGAAAAATCAGTTAGTGAATTGAATTTGACTCGCCAGTTTTCACTTCCATTCGTGTAAGGGGATAACAGTACGTGCCCGAGATATTTGCGGAAGCGCTGTTAAAAGATGCCTCAAGCGGGAGTTTAAAATCCCATTTTCCAGATTTCGCACAAAAAGCGAGCTGGGGGAATGAGTAAGAGGACCCTGAGCGAGCGGACGTATGAGAGAGGGTGCAAAGAGAGATGGAGATGTGTATGAGAGTGCCAGGGAGGTTTTTCAACGAAAGCGAACGAATTTATTATAGAGTAAGATAGTAGATGAGAATGAGCGAGGAGGAGAGTAAGAGAGAAAATAGTTGAGTGAGAGCGTCAGCCTTCAATTCCTCATGAAGTCTAGATATCACCCTTTCTTGTCATTTGCATATGAATCAGGATCAGAGGAGAACACCCTATCCAAATGTGTACGTGCGACGAGTGATACCGGGGACAAACAATCGGTTGCAATTATGCAAATCCTAGTTGCAATTGCAATGGGTGTCTTGAGAAAATAAAAAGAAAACCAAACGCTCACGTATTTTGAGAAAGAGAAAAAGAAGAAGAAGAAGAAGAAGAAATGTATACATAAAGAAAGAAAAAAGAGAAAGAGAAAAAATACACTCAGATAAGATGTTGCGGCTTTGGTAGAAAAAAGAAATGAAAACAAAAAGATCGAAATATATGTATATTGAACGATAAAGGTGGAATGAAGGAAAGCGAAAATCGGATTCACCGCGTTATCGTCGACAAGTCACCATTATCCGGGCTACTTCGATCCAAAGCAGCCCATCGAAACTGCCAATCTCCGTTACGTTTTCAGCTAAAAATCGCCGCGTCGTTCTGCTTGCTGTCATCGTTCTCGTGCTTCTCTCTCGTGAGTCCGCTTCAAGCTATTTGCATATGAATTTGGTTCCAATGTAAGAGACAACTGAAGGCTTAAAGGCTGACATGAGCAAAAAATAAAAGGACATGGCAAAAAAAAAGAAGTTAAAGTCGATCAGCTTTTCTGGAGCAACAGCATTTTTTTTTCTTTTCAATTTCCATCGTAAAAATAGAATCGCTACTAAAATTAAGTTCCAAAGACATTCCTTAGCTGTTTCTTTTCTCCTCACTTTTGTTGTTTTTGTTGTTCATCTTTTAACCATCTTTTAACTATGTCATATCGACTGAAAATTAAATTTTTTTTCTGTGATCTTTAGAAATTTTTTATTTCAATTTGTTGTTCCGCAACGGTTGCTAAGCGACTGTTCCTTAGTAATTGATGCTAGAAATTTGTTACTTAGAAATGTTGTGTAAAAAATAAATGTATAGCAATCGTTGCTAAGCAACTTTTATACTAAACAGTGGTATCTAATGAAGATCTTTATAAAGTAAGGACTATACTAAGTAACTATTAACCAAAATTACTAAGGAACTATTAGCAACGGTTGCTATTACTTAGAAACAGAATGTAAAAGATAAATTCACAATAAATGTTGCTAAAAAACTATTAGAAACTTTTTATAAGCATATTAGTAGTTAATATAGTTGTTTAGCAACAATTTGCAGTGGTTTTTAAGTAAATATTATTGAGCGACAGTAAATATTAATAACATTTACTAAGCGAATTGTAAAGTAAATTACTACCTAAAGTACAAAATTATTAATCGTTTCTAAGTAATCAATATTTACTAAAAGATTTTAAATGACCAAAAAACTTCATTTTTTCCAAAGTTTTCAGTTAAAGAAATACTATTAAATAGTTTTTTACTTCTTAGAGGAAAAAAAGGAGTAAAATTAGTTAGAAATTTTTTACTAAAACTAAGAAAAAATACTTTTTGATGCTGAGCATCGATGCCAACGTCAGGAACCTGTAATTATTACTTAGCAATTTTCCCTAAGAAACTATTACTTAGAAAATATTACTAAGAAACCATTGATAACGGTTCTTAAGAAATTTTTAGTCACAGTTCCTTAGCAACTATAAGCAACTATTATTACTTAGCAATAGTTCATAATAATCAACTATTACTTAACATTTGTTGCTAAAAAAACTTATTATAGGGTCAGAATTCGTAAAATTTTCGCAGAAAACAAAAAGTATTTTTTTTTTAAATCAAAATGATGAAATAACATTTCTATTTGGTCTTAGAAATGTGTCCACCAAAGAACAGAAGAAAATATTATTTTTTATAAAAGTTATTGCAAAATTAATTTTTTTGCAACTTTCGAAAGAAAATGTTATTTCTCCTAAATGAATGAACCGATTTAAGTGAACCAAGCGGGAATATAAAGGGAATGAAAAATACTTTCCTTCAGAATTAGAATATTTTTAAAAAGTTTATATTTTAATAATTATTTAATGAATTTGTTATAAAAAATTAATTTTTTTAATGCTCTGCACCTTTTAAAAATTAAAAAAAACATCTACATACACTTAAAACTATAAGAAATCAATATCCGTTGAGAAAATTTATGAGCGACAATTATTTTAAAAGTTATAATGGAAATTATATTAGCACGGTGTAGTGCATCAACACTGAACTTAGTTTTTAATCATTTTTATGGTTATACAACTGAATAAAAAAGTTAATTCGGCAGTGTTTTGTTCATTTCGTAGTTAAAAATAATGTTTTAATTCTGAAAATCATCAAAATCGCATCTCCGTTCGATATAATTTCCATTATAACTTTTAAAATAATGGTAGCTCATAAATTTTCTCAACGGATTTTGATTTCTTATAGTTTTAAGTAAATGTAGATGTTTTTTTCAATTTTTAAAAGGCGCAGAGCATTAAAAAAATTAATTGTTTATAAAAAATTTATTAAATAATTATTAAAATATAAACTTTAAAAAATTTTTTAATTCTGAACAAAAGTATTTTTCATTCCCTTTATATTCCCGCTTGGTTCACTTAAATCGGTTTATCATTTAGGAGAAATAACATTTTCTTTAAAAAGTTGCAAAAAAATTAATTTTGCAATAACTTTTATAAAAAATAATATTTTCTTCTGTTCTTTGGTGGATACATTCCTAAGACCAAATAGAAATGTTTTTTCACCATTTTGATTTTAAAAAAATACGTTTTATTTTCTGCGAAAATTTCACGAATTCTGACCCTATAAAAATTTCTGTTCTTAATTAACAATTTTTGCTTAAAAAAATGAATGACCGTTTAACAGTTGCTAACAATAGATTCTATGCAATATTTTTTTACCAACTATTTAAAATTTGTTTACTACTAACTATTGCTAAACAGTAGTGATGTTGTAACTGTTATTACAAAGTTGGTACCTACTAAAATTTTGTCGAGAAATAATTTTTTAAATCAGTAAAAATGTTTTAATTTTTCCAATATAGATATCTCCCTTAATTTGAATCAGTTAGAAGTCATGGTTTTAACTGACAATTGGTGACTTAGTTTTGGCTTATACTTGATTCAAACTTAAAGAGTACACTGAAATAAAAAATTTATTTGATGCAAATAACCGATTGTTCGACTATTATCAAATAAATATTTACTTGAATTAAATAATTTTTATTTGAATCAATTAAATGGTATTTGCTTAAAATACTGAAATATTTGATTCAAATATAATTTATTTGATAGTAGTCAAATAATCGGTTATTTGAATCAAATAAATTTTTTTTCAGTGTAGAAATTTATGGGCACAAAAATAATTAAAACTTATTGTCTATCTTCTGATTTTTAATGTAAATGCCCCAAACTAGTTCGAATAATAGAGATTTTATTGTATTTATAATTGTGTGTAGTAGCAAAGGTTATTTAACTACTATTGCTAAACAATAACATCATTATAACCAACAGTATTAAAAACTTGATGCCGACTTAAGTTTTTTGAAAAGAATTTTTCTTTAGCAACTATATTAATTTAAAGTACATACACAGATTTGATTTAATTACAAGTTTTAATGCTTAATGTTTAAAAACGCACCTACATGCTTGGTAAAAATGTGACAAAATTATTTTGTAAAAAAATTTAAAGAAACTGAATTTTTTAGAAGATGTCATAAAATATAATATTATGGATGATCATATAAAATAAATTTGAGCTTTTTATAAACAATTAAACAGAAATTACAAAAATGAATGTACCTAGCTAATTTATCTTGATAGTAATTATATTGACTAAAATTCAATTAATAATCTAATTTATCAACTATTCCTGATTTCGGATAACTTCAATTTCAAATCTTTGCTGATTCAGCGAATCGTTATCAAATCAAATTCAGACCATAACGTTGGTATAGCTGATTGTCAATTTGCATATGAATACCGAACGTCGAAATCGAGGAGAAACTAGTAAAAGGGGGGAGAGAGAGAGGGGGGGGGGTGCGCAAGTATAACAGTAGATCATAAAGCTTTTCCCGATGAAAATAGAAGATAAACTACTGCTACCATCACCACCACCACCCCTCGGAAAGATAAGAGTTATAAGGATTGAAGTAATAAGGATAAGTGCAATTGCATCACAGCTTACTCAGATGCACCTGAAGCAGTTTTCGAATACTATTTCTCAGAAAATATGAACGAAAATGTATGTATATCTATATAAGACATACACATGAAAAATTCAACGATACCAAAGAAAGTGTGATATACCACTTGAAAAATGAAATACAGAAATTGCTTTCAAGTTTCGACACTCACCCAACAAAACTCTCACGTAATAATTTCTCGTTAATAGGAAAAGCGAATTATATAACATTTTGTAAAATATTATTTTCAAACATAATATTACAAACATCAAAGGGCTCTTTCATAATTTCGCAGGAATATTTATACATATATATATATACAAATTTATAAGCGGATTATGACGATAGTATAATTTTACGATACTTTCACGTATATACTTTGAAGAAATAAAATCTCCATTACACTCGATAACAAAGTTAAAATGAGATGAAAATGAATTTAAATATAAACATAGATATTAACCCAAAATAAGATGAAATGTATGATGATGATGATGATGATAATGATGATAATGATGATGAAGACATAAACATTGAAAGCGAGTGTGCATTATTTCGAACCGGTACTAATTTATCCGCAGTGAATGTTTTCAGTTCTGTCATAAGTGTTTCTATGATCCATATTTCTGTTTTACACCATCTTCGCCACGTTGTTTCATTGTAAACTAAATAAGCTCAATGTAATTTGCGTTTAAGTCGAGTGAGTGAGAGAGGAAGAGATGCGCACATTCATCGACTCCTGCGCCAGCATCCAGCTCGGTATTTCTCTGGTCATGTGACCTAGAATCTTCTCATTACCCTCTGGATCATTGCAAGCGTACCATATTCCAAACACGAAATTGTAATCGAGCAACTCGTAAATAATTATCACCTCTATTATAAATTACCGTCCTTGGATAACAATAATAACATTGTTATTATTATTATCGTATCTTCCAAAATTACAAGTCTGATAAGCTTCTGATAATACGACGTGATAAACCTTACGATTATGAAAGTTTGCTTTAAAATTAGCCACTGGTCTAAAGACAAAACTGATAATAACCAAAAGAATTCTGATCTTAATTTTCTTTTGACTTCTCAAAGGAAAATTAAGATATTTCTTTAGGTCAAACGAAATGTAAAATAAATTCAATGAAAACAAAATTTATTTTATGCGCAAATAAACGATCACTTATTTATTATTGAATATTTTCTAGTATATTTGACTACTTTTCGACTACGATAATTGCAATACATCCTCAAATGAATTATTTTAATAGTTAAATCGATTGTCAAAAACTATTTAAAACAAGTAAAACTATAATTTAAAAACAAACTTTTGAAATGATTTTCAAAATTTATCTACGTATTTCAGTCAACAGAATTACTTAGGTCTATTTAGCTGGGGGAGAGAGGAGTAACTTTAGCTATTTGCAGAACCCGTATCTTTTTCAATAAAAAAAATAAAAAGTGCAAAAGCTCAAGTTTAATGATAAAAAGTTGGAAATAAATAGCTATGGAGGTGAATAGAAAAAAATTTTCCGACAAAATACCGTTTAAAAATTAAACTTCGATTCTTTTGATAAATGTTTTTTAACCATAATTATATAAAAACAAATATTTCTGAAAAAACAAAAGAAAAAAATATTTGGATCAAAATTATATTTCAGGATGAAACATGAATCTACAATTTAAAATTGAAAGTTACCTACATCAGAAAGTGGACATACACAGAAAAAAATTGGACTCATTTTTGTTACAACTAAAAATAAGTCTATGTTAATTGACATTGAACATGGCGGAACATTCTGGTCAAAAACAATAATAAAAGAAATATCCAAATTAATATTCTTTAGGCATATTGCAGACCTTAATTTTTTTAAAGAAAATTCGAAAACCTAAAATGAATTCAATATGGCTACTAAATGTTCAAAAGGTTGACGTTTTTTCAAATAAGCGTTATGTTATAACCTGTTTTCAGGTTTTTTTAAAAATTCCTAAAAATATCTATTAGTCGCCATATTGACACCATAATAAATGTTAAAAAATATAAAGAAGCATAATTTTTTAAGAAATTTAAATATAATTTAGAGAATTGGTTGTGAAAATTTATTTTTAATATGTAATACAAATTTATTTTAGAAAAAACGTGCTTTTAAAATTATTAGATTTTTTAAACTGTATTTTTTCCCTCTATTAATGATTCAATAACATAAATTTTGATAAGCAAATGGAATTAAGAAATTGATATTTTTTAATTTTTGCCATTTCAATAGATTTTTGGAACTGTAATTTAATTTTATACTTTTAGTATTGAATTGAAACCAGAAGCATAAATTTAAAAATAAGTAAGTTAATAGTAATATTCGTCTGATTAAAATTGTTTCTTACTATACTGACGCTATATATAAAATTAAGAAGATTTTTGTTCGATTTAGCTTTTGAAGTTTTATTTTCAGTGGTAAAACTTAATTATATAGCAAGACACACAATTTATTATTGAAACGTATATACATTTTAAATTTATCTGAAATATTGAAACAGCTATTTTTAATTTTTTTAATTTTGAGATGAAACTTTGATTCAGGAACTTAGAATCTCCTACTAATGAGTTTCAAACAAATCTACTTAACTTTTCGAATCTTAGGTTGACAAATTGCAACCTTTATTTTGAATTTACTTGTAAATTAATATCAAGTTTAAAATCGTTGATTTATTTTTTTAATACAAAGGTGACAGGACTTTATATATGGATCGTATATATTTGCACTGTCAATAAGTTTAAAAAATAACAAAAAATTATAGGTTATGTATAGGAAAGTTTCTGCTTGATTTAGCATTAATTTTCAATTTCTTGAAGTCAAGAACAATTTTCAATTATTATTTAGTATACGAAGTAGTAAAAAATCCGTTTTTGACTTTAAATAATTAAAAATAAATCCTAAATCAAGCAAAATCTTTCTCAAACATAACCTTATCGCGTAAAACTTACGTAAAATTTCCTTTAGTAGACGACCATAATTTCGAAAGCTACAGATCAAAATTAAAATCAAATTTAATGATCAAGAGGTAAACCTAAAATCATAACCTAAAAATTCTCAGAACAAGGTGATAAATAAAATTAAAATACAGTTCAAAACCAAATACAAAACGCAAAGATGCACCCAGAAAGTAGCAGATAAAAATTGAAAGAAAATCCAAAAATCAATTTGAAAAGAAACTTGAACACAAATATTTCAAGTCAGAATAATACTGTCGTCTTGTAGCCGTTCACAATAATCAAAAATAAATCTTGTGAGGTTAATCATTATTGCAACGTACAATATTGAATGTTTTATTTATCAAAAAAAGGAATAGACGATCGTGAATGAAATCTCAAAGCATTTTAAACGCAATGAACGTAGTTTAAATGCAAATATCAGTTGCGCACGAATTGGTGGAAACGCAACCGCTTTTCAACGAGACTGTATTTAAATAAAGTCTTTTTCTCTCTCTCACTCACTCTCTTTCTCTTTATCTTGTACACACAGATAGTTGAAAACATCGCGTACATGGCAAATAATATGATACCCACATTCTCCATGAATGGTAAAAGCTCGCAAAAATAAATCTTTTCATTTCCAAGAAAAACAGAGATTTCCAGATCACTAGAGTACGTGGAAATTATAAAAAAATACAACAAAACTTTAATATCCAAGAAAACAAGTTTTAAATTGAACAGAAAAATCACATTCATTTTCTCATCGATATGTTGATTTTATGATTTTCTTTTTTTTTCTTTTAAAATAAAACGTGCAATATTCTTTACGATGATCAGAATGAGAATAAATGTTATTTCAATTTTCAAAACTATTTTCTTTTTGTCTAAAATAGACATACTTTTTTCAATTTTTTTATGAAAATGAAACATTTTAATTATATTTTATTTTAACGTTTAGGAAAAAAAATTTCTATTACTTTTAAAATGAAAATTTTTTTCATTCATCATTTGATTAAATAATCACATATATAGAATAGTATAAAAAAACAACTCTGACATATGTGATACAAATTTAGTCAATTTTGTTTCTTTGCATACAGAGATAACTGTTTTTTTTCTGAGTGAAAATGATCGGCAACGAAGGAGAAATGCCTGTGGCTTGATATCAAAACTCTCTCGCGGTTTTATATACATATAAAGATTTCCCAATATTTTTCTACATTCATTGTTGAATATATTTTCAAACTTGACGCTAAATATAATCCAAAACAAAATGTGGTAAAGAAATAAAAACGTGACCAAGCAAAAACTAACTGTACCAAATACAATCTTTTTTAAAGCCAAAAAATTGTACAGTTGAAAAAAAGTTTTTTTTTACAAATACAGAAGAAATATTCCAATTACGATAAAATCCGATCAGAAATTTTTTTTTTATTTATTTCCTTTTTCGCAGCAATTTTCTCTGATTGACAAACACAATAAGAATATTTATTATATTTGACCGCACAAAGTAGGAAACTTTAGTTTTATTTTTGTATTTTTCTCCACAAAAATAAAAGCAAAATTCAAAAGAATATAAATTAGATATATGTACAACAGAAGCTTGGAATTAATTTTAGATAATAAATTCACCTTGAATAATCCTAAGGGGAGATATGTCGACCAACTTTTTTTCATAATTTAACTGATGATGCATTACTCTGAAACTCTAAAACGTAGTTGCTACACTTATGCGCACAGCGATGGTAAATATTCTCAACGTTTATGATCAACGATTTCATCAAAACAAAAAAAAAAATGTAAAATTTTTTATCTGTTTTTTTTTGTAGAAAATTTATTTATGTCTTCTTAAAATTTTATTTCCATAATAATGCATAGACTATCGTAACATAAATTACAATTTGTTTTATTTTATATATTATGTTATTATATTCCATTTTCTGTTATATACCTATTATGTTTTATTTTATAATTTAACTAGCAAATGCTACGCGCGCCAGCTTGCGAATCTCTGTATTTTCTGTTCACTATTATTATGCAAATTGCACAATTTTTAATTTTTAAAAATCAACTTCAATTTCAACATAATTTCATATTTGAAATTATAATTAAAATTGGAAAAAAACTCTATTTGCAAAATTAAAAAATTACAAAAATTATGGTATTCTATGAAAAAAAGTTATTTCTCTAAATTAAATAAAATTCACTTACGAAAAATGAAACATACTTTAAATTTTTCTTACTAAAATAAAATTTCAAAAGCTTTTAAATCCGACTTGATACAAATTTTAACTAATGAAAAATACACGGGAAATAAAAATTATTACATTTAATAAAATAAAATTTTTGTTTCTAAAGAGAAAAATAAAAGTGACTATTGTGTGAATTTTGGATGTAAGGATTATAATTATCACAGTAAAACTCAAGTGTATTCTAACATTTTTAGAGTAACGGACATATACTAAAGTTTGCAAGTCGTAATATTCAGCAGTTTGAAAGTAGCTTTCTTGGAAGACTTTAGTCACAAAGTTGGAAGTATAGTGGAAATGCGCGCACACACATTGCTTTATTTTCCCGGATTGTAACAACTCTTCCGTTGGATTACTCTGCCAAGATACAGCTCTTTACGTACACATTTTCAGTTAAATACATTTAATTAAATTGCCCTTTAATTCTTCTGTTAAATCACAATTTAAATGTATTCGCAAACGAAAAGCGTTGAACAAAATTTTATTTTGTCAACAGAACTTAATTTTACACCAGACGAGAAAAAATAGCAATCGAAATGTTTAATTAAGAAAAGAACGAGGAAAAGAGTTTACATATTTACATATATTATCATCTAATATTTTTTTATCTATTTACGAATTTTATATCTTTTTTTCAATTTTAATTAACTCTTTTCAATTAATTTCAATCAACTATAAAATTGTTTTATTTAAAATTAGAAACTTATTAAACAGAATTTAAATTTTTATTAAATATTTTTCAGTTTTTCTGCATTTTATTAAAACACAATTTTACAATATTTTAATAAAAACTGTAAACATATTGTGCATATTTATGTCTGACTGTATATGCTTTTTACTACTGGTAATAAAATTAAAAGCATTCGCAAAAGTTTTGTTCGACTGAATTTCGCTTTTACTACTGAAAAGAAACATATATATAGATAATTAAAAACCATATGTATTTACACAGCCAAGTCTGACTGAATTTACTTTTCACTACTTACAATTAAAGAGGGAAAATTAATAAAAAACTTTTGAATAATTTAAATTTTTTGCTACATCCAAAAAAAGGTAATTATATTTGAATCAGAACCAACTAGACTTTGTATTTCTTTTAAATATATTGTATTTCTTATAAATTAAGTTTTATTTGTCTCAGAACCAATTAGACTTTTTACTTGTTTTAAATAAAATTAATTTGACATAATTAAAACATATATTTAAGATCTTTAAAATTTTATTTAAACCAAATAAAATTTATTTAAAACAAATTAAAAAACTGGTTGGTTCTGAACCAAATACACAATTACACTGGATATAGTTATATTAAATGTTTAGAAATAAATAATTATTTGTAAAAAACAATTTAAACAATTAGGAATATTTAACTGATTTAATAAAATTTATAAATCATGAAACATTTTTGACTTTTTTAAAGTAGTTTTAAAATTTATATCGAATTTTTTTTAATTATAGAATGCTATAGAATTTTTTTGGTTCTTATTCCAAAAAGAGAAAATTTTTTTAGGAGAAAACTAATTATAACAAAATTGAAAATATTTAAATAGAGTAATTATTAAAGAATAATAATTTTTATAATTTTTATAACAATTGCATAAATTTTTGAAAGAAGTAAGTGTAATAAATTCTTTATTAAATTATGTGGAGTTAATTATAAAAATAATACTTTAAATTTAATTTTTATTAAATGATAATATTAAATTTAATTCAATAGAGGTTATTATTCTGACACATAACACAAAAATAGATAATAAGCAAAAAATAAATACAACTTAAAAATTTCAAATTTATTTATCGATCTTCATTTTTTTGCTGCATTTGCGGTTAGTTATTTCGGTTATAACGAACCTGTTAGTTTAAATTTACTGGAGTGTAAAACAAATAATAAAATATGTGCAACTGTTACACGGGAAAATATATAGCAAAATTTTAGTATAATACTGTTAGAATGATTTGATTGACGAAATAAATTATTCACATTTAAAATATTTCTATTAAACCCAAAAAACAGATTATCAAACAGTATTTAATATTTATTTAATATTCAGTATTTAAAGGTTAAAAAACCTCGTGATATAAATAAATTACAAAAATATAAAGTTGCGCCTGACTAAAATTATTTTGTACTACTGAAACTTCAATTATTACAAATTAAACGAATTAGTATTTGATTTCTTTTGAAAGTTAGTTTTAAGTAAAAAAATTTGTTTAAATTAGACAAACTTTAAATTGTTGTAATATTAATTTAAAAAATTAAAAAATACTTGTTGCGGCTTCAATTAAAATAATAATAAAAAAATTTATTTTATCCGCATAAATTTCACTTCTAAAACTGAAAAAATAATTATTATAGTTTTATTTAAAAAGTAACAATACATTTTTTTTAATTTTGCAGTGACAAACAATTAAATCAATAATCTGACTGTTTCCTTTTATTACCAAGTTTAATGAATCTCCAAGTCTTGGTATTTCAAGTATACGATTTTCATAACGTTATAGTAAAATGTTTATTATAAAAATAATGTGTTATTACAAAAATAATGTATTTTACTTTTAACCACTGGAAATAAGAGGAAAAAATAAAAAAAAAGAATTAATTTATCAATTGGGGCGTTTTATAGCTGGAAGAACTTTTGAATCTCAGATTTTGTTTATACTTGGTTAATTTGTTGTGTTTAGGGTGCTTTTAAAGTACACTCAAGGATTTTGCAAAATTTTAATTATTTTCCAAGATATTGTTAATTAAACTTTTTGGTAACTTTTTTTTCAAGAATTTTCATCTCGTAAACTATTGGTCCTAGAAAAAAATGTTTTAAACAAAAATTGAAGAGAATGTATTGAATTGTAATAATATTTATTAAAAAAATATTTTCTTTAATTTTTCGACTAATTTGTTTAAACAATTATTTTTTAAAATTGTTTTTTTATGAAGGGAATAACCAATTTTTATAAAAAAATATTTTTATTAAACCTTAGAATGTCCTTTAAAAGTACTTAAATTTGTGAAGATGTGTTTTTTGATATTTTCGAGAAATTAATTTTTGAATTTTTGATTGCTCGGTTCAGGCCATACTGCTTGCGTCACCTTTTTTTAAAAGAATTTTTATCTTGTAAAATATTGGTCCTAGAAAAAAATGTTGCACATAAAAATTAAAGAGAATGTATTGAATTTTAATAATATTTTATTAAAAAATATTTTAAGGTTATGTTATTCAGTGGTCACGTGCCCCATTTACTTTACTATGGAAAAACTTCTCACTGAATAACATGACCTTAACAACTTTAAAAAATAATTGTTTAAACAAATTGGTCGAAAAATTAAAAAAAATATTTTTTTAATAAATATTATTACAATTCAATACATTCTCTTCAATTTTTGTTTAAAACATTTTTTTCTAGGACCAATAGTTTACGAGATGAAAATTCTTGAAAAAAAAGTTACCAAAAAGTTTAATTAACAATATCTTGGAAAATAATTAAAATTTTGCAAAATCCTTGAGTGTACTTTAAAAGCACCCTAAACACAACAAATTAACCAAGTATAAACAAAATCTGAGATTTAAAAGTTCTTCCAGCTATGGAACGTCCAATTATGTTTGATTAAAATTGCTTTGACTATACTCATCAGAAACTTCCAAAAGAAGAATTTGTGTCTGACTAAAAAATTTTGTTCTACTGAAACTCTAATCATACGTCAGTTAAAAAATTTTTATCTGACTTTAATTTAGAAAATTTATTTTGAATAGTAAAAATTAATAATACACAGAAAAAAACTGAACTCAAAATAAATCAGAAAAGTGACTCATTATGAGCTGCAACAAAAATGAACCTCGTAGATGGCGCCACGTTCTATGTCATTTAACATAGACTCATTATGAGTTGCAACAAAAATGAATCCAATTTTTTTCTGTGAAGTTTCACTGCTTTTATTATCTTCTATTCAAATTACAATAAAACATGTAAGCAATTTGAACGACATATTTAAAAATGCTGACATTTTGTATTCAGAATTTTTAAATTTTTAAATAAATTAAAAATCGATAGGATTATTTGTCTGCAACTTAGTACTCGGTGATTTAGATATTGTGCATTATGAATTAAGAGTTCGTTTAAACAAATTCAAAATGGTGGATCGAATATGGCGGACGAAAAAGTTTTTCTCACTAGAATTTTCATAAAATTAAAATTAAAACCTGGAGGTTTTCAGGTTCGTTGATTATGAATATATGGTCCGATTTTAAAAGTTTAAAATGACGGATCCATATGTGTTTCATTAAAAATTGTTTACATCCAGAGAAAAGTATTATTTAAACCAAGTATATTTTATTTGACTTAAATAAACGTAACTAATTAACAAATATGTATATTTGTTTCAGAACCAACTAGACTTTTTATTTGTTTTAAATAAAATTTTTATTTTACACAAATAAAACGTATATTTGTGTCAAATAAAATTTTATTTAAATTTTAAACCAAATAAAAATTATTTGATACAAATAAAAAGTCTAGTTGGTTCTAAAACAAATATACCATTTCTCTGGGTGTAGAACAAACATCTTAAATTTAAACAAAAAAAAACTTAAATTGAAAACTATTTTCAAAATGATTAACTGTTTTCCTAATTAATTATGTATATTTGTAAATACTTCTATTTTTCAAAAGAGAAAAATTATTTAAACCCATATAGAAACAAATTGTATTTTCATTTATTGCTTTAGAAAAAAAGTGACATTCTAGAGTAGCGTTATGCCGTTTTAAAAGCGCGATATGATAGTCAAGTGTGGATAAAGAAATTTACACAGGGACTTTTCTTTCATAAATATACCGCTTTGCACCACGTGTCCTTTTATCATATAAGTTTTAATCCAAGCTCGCTTCCTGCTGTCACTATAATTATACGTAATGTCACGGTCCTGGACTTTTTTTTTGGTCCCTTTTCTCGCTCGCACTAAAGTATATTTCTTCAACGGGGGGTTTTTTTTCCTCTCCTTCCTTTTTTCATTTCTTTTTAATTTCTATTTTCCCTCAACC
Organism: Leptopilina myrica (nomen nudum); assembly: GCA_032872475.1. Taxonomy (NCBI): domain Eukaryota; kingdom Metazoa; phylum Arthropoda; class Insecta; order Hymenoptera; family Figitidae; genus Leptopilina; species Leptopilina myrica (nomen nudum). Next base: position 39,740,280 of record CM065463.1, read on the forward strand.
TGCCTCTCGTGGAGTTTTACCGAGAGCACAGTCTGGCCTGCATCTGTGGCATAATATACGCCTGCGTTAATTTAAAAGAGATTCGTAATAATATGCGGCTCGTCGGGTTGGGACGTGCGCCGCACCACGTAACATTCCGCGTGTATAACACCATGATGCACTTTTTTAAAAATGCGAAAAAACCCTTCTCGCGCGCCTTCAGTCTCGGGAAAAGGACTGCTACCCTTTATTTTCACCTTCGCCTCTCTCTCTCTCTTGCTTATCGTGTGCACCTTTTCATCTTGTTCCTCGCTTTTCTGCCTTTTCTCGCATTCCGTTCGTATATAGTATTGCTCCTTCTGTGTCGTCTGTCTTATACATAGATACCCGAGATAGGATCTTCCTTTAACCTCAAGTGAATTATAACGCTGGTATAAACAAAAAAAGCAAAAAGTGTCGACGATTCGAGCTGCACAAGGGAAAAGAATATAGGATATAATCGTTTGTCACACGATACTGGTTCACATTTCCTGTATTTAATTTCATTTCATCAGATATTAACTCTTAGAATTTTTGGAAGTAATTTTTCAAAATTTCTGTCTTTCGAAAGAAATTAATTTTGATAATAATCAATTTTATTTGCACTTTTTTTTTAATTTGTAGCGTGCTTAAAGCGAAATCTGATCAAACACAATTTTTATGAAACACATTCTTCACATGTTAAAAATCCCAAAAAGCAAACTTTCGAAACGGAAGAAATTCACAATATTGTAAAGAATTGAACTCTAGCTCTTACTACGGCTGTGAGTGAAGTGATAATACCACTGAGCTAACACAGAAAAAAATTGGACTCATTTTTGTTGCAGCTCAGAATGATTCACTTTTCTGACTCATTTTGAGTTCAGTTTTTTTCTATGTGAACAAATTAAAAATTTTACATCACTTTCTCAGTTTCTTTAATTTTCAACAATTAAAAGCCGCGAATTTGTAATTTCCATTTTCAAATAATTAATTAAATTGACATAAATAAACAAATGAAAAGTACTTTTTTATTTGAATGTTTATCTCACTAAAATCAAAGTAGTTTTCGACAAATTTTCAAAAGGTCGAAATAAGAGATTGTTGATGAAGATATAAGCTTTCGCACTCATATCATTAAAGCTCTAAAAAACTTTTGTACCTTAATAAAAAACCAAAAAGCACCTCAAAAACATTTTTTCTAAAAGAATCACCCTATGCGATCCAAGAAATAATACTCTATAAATGCGAATTAGTAAACATTTTTACTAATTAAAATTTAGAGAGTAAAAAGTGAAATTCTGTTGCAGTGTATTGTAGATTAAATTCTTTCTTAAGGTCATGTTATTTAGTGGTCACGTGCCTCATAAACTTTACAGTGGAAAAATGTCACTCTGAATAACATGACCTTAAGGTCCTTATTTAATAAAAAGGAAACTTAGACAATTTAGTTAATTGAAATGATTAAATTTTATGAGTTTGAACAAACAATTTTGACATTTATAAATACAGTAAAAGTTGAAAATAATTTTTCTCTTCCAGCCAAACCTTTACTATTCAATATTTTTAACAAGCTAATTAATTTCAAGTTGTCAATAAAATAATTATTGAATATTATTTTTCATAAAATTGGTCTTCGTGTACTAAGCAAGAAAAAATTATATTATTTCGAAAAAAAAATATTTAAGGATTGTCCATAAGTGGTGAGGGGCAAAGGGATGTTCCTATTGCTCCAATGTAATAAATATTGTATGTTTGCAACCTCAAAAAAAAATTTCAATTTCATAATTTTAATCAAAAAACCTATATATTTATTTTATTGAAAGAAAAAAACATTCAAAAAAGGTGTGAAAATTTGTTTAATACTTATATATTAAAAATATATTTAATTAATTTTCTGCAATTGTGTTAAAAATCATGACAATACATACTCGACTTATGATTGGTACGACTGCAATATTAGTATATTGTCAGACGTTAGCCTCAAATTTTTTAGTGTTAGGAACACGAAAATTATGATAAAATATAAAATATAATTTTGATACAAAAAAAACATGAAAATAATTAACTTATTAATAAGGAATATTGTAAATTTCAAGTGTACAGATCAAATTTGTATTCTTTTTGGGGTTATGTGTTGTTGCGATGTAGCCACATTTTCATGTGTTTTTATTATTGCTTTGAAAACTAAAATTAAAATAATTATTTATTCATTAAATCTGTGGTAAACTTTCTATAAAGTTTCCTAGTTTTAAATTTTTGACATTGTCTATCGTTACACAAAATCACACATTTTTCTCTCATTTCCTTCATACTTTTTTTCTAAGATTTATCTAAGCTCCTATAAGAGCCCATGTTAAATTGCAAATTTATTTTATTTTTTTAAGAAAAAAATATGTGGTAAAAAATTGTGAAAAAAATCATATTTTTCTAAAATAATCTAAAGAATAAACTGTCTAATTTTTATAAGTTTCTCTCATTTTCTTAATTTACAGGTGACAATCCTTAAAAGTTAACGAATCTTGCTAAAAATGCCTACTCGGGGGTTTTCGGGGTCGCTGATTCCAAATCCGTTATTGAAAAATTTTAATTCAAAATGGCAACCAAAAAATTTTTAATTTGACGAATCTGTCTAAAAATGCCCACTTGGGGGTTTTCGATGTCACTGAATCCAAATCCGCGGTTGTAAATTCAAAATTCATTATAGCGGCTTTAAAATAGCAACCGAAACATTTTAATTTTTTCCGACCACGAATTTGATACAATGACCCCAAAAACACACTTTGCATTATGGACACGACAAATATAAACAGAATATCACATAACTTCGGACATTTATTTAGAGTGTCAACAACATAAGGCTGAAGTCGTCAACGTTTTTAAAAACGAAAACAAAAAAATAATGGGACGGAACTTTTACTTTTGATTGTAAATAATGTTATTTTTCGACAATTGAATCCTTAGTAACAACTGATTTCTGAAAAATTAAGGCAGATGAAAATTAGAGATGAATTTTATTTGAAAAAAACTCTTTTTTGATTTTTCGTTTTTAGAAACGTTGCGAACTTCAAGATCGTATCAATAACCTTCTACAGTCAAAATTGTAATGCTCTAACTATTTCCTTTCAAAAGATAATGAATTTAAACTGTTTTGACAGTTTAACATTTAGCCCCAGTCTCCCCTATTTTTCAGACCTTTAATCAGAAAAAAATGTTGCGTCAAAAATTTTTTATTTTATTATTTGAACCGTTTTTCAACTTGAAGATGCTCAAGTCCAAAGCGGAGTACTTTTTGTGATGAAAAAGCGTGGGCTTATTTTCAGTATATTGATAGCAGTATTCGTACATAAATATATATAAAAAAAACTGTGTGCTCTCGATTCAAACTCGCATTTTTCTCTCCCCCATTTTGTCGACCATCGATCTAAAAAATTTTTTTCCCGTCTCGATTTCCCTCATGTCGTTCGTGCTTACGCCACGTTTTACCAGCCTAGGTACAAGTGCCGAGCTTTACATCATAAATATGCAATAGCCGAGCCTCATGTCGCCTACTGACACGGTAAACGCATGACAAAAGCCCAGAGGGTGAACTCAAAGCCAATTGCAGTGATAATTAAACCGCAGAATGAAGATAACGTTGACTTTGCATTACAGTTCATGTTTCTCGACTATATGTTGGATATGATATACCTGAACATATGGTTCACAAAACATTAAATTACTTTCTGTCATCTTTGAAAATATTTTCACGCCAATTGAAAACCTTGTGTTTAGAAGGAGGGGAAAGAAGATTCGAAATTAAATTACACTCACATATATACAGACAAATGAGATTGGCTGTGAAAAGAGACTGTCAAGATGATTGGAAAAAAGATAGAAAAAAGAGGGGGAAGGAAGGGAGAGAAGTTTGTTTTCTTGAAAATTGATGGGCCATTCTGACATTGTCGATGCGAGAGTCAAGTTGATGGACCGAGCGACGATAAGGTTACTGAGAGGTGATCCACGAGAAAACGGACGGAATACAAATTTTCCCCGCGATGACTGATGCTGTGAGAGCAAGTTTCCATTTCGTTCTTTACTCACTCTCCCTCTTTCTCTCGCTTACGTGGTATTGGTAAAGCTATGAATCGCTCGATTCGTCGAATAAGCTCCCTATTATATTGCGCGCAAGTGGTATTTTAGGGGACCACTTTTTTTTTCCTTTTTCATTTTTGCTGCGACTATATTTTTCTTTGAGAGACTCGCATAATTCAAACAACCCAAGAAAAATTATATTCCAACTTTTGTGGCATAAACGTCCCCTAACAATACTTTTCAATAAAAATAAAAGGGAAAATCATTTTTTCCCCATTTTTTTCACTGAAATAAATATTGCGCAGAGGAAATTTTATTTGAAAATCAAATTTCTTTTATTTGTTTGATTTTCGTTTTTATGAGGTGAATGTTTAATTTTCATATTCTGTTAATTAATCAATTTCTATTTTCCCAAAGCCACTATGTACCATCTGGTGTTTGCATCATTTTGATGTATAGTATAATTTTTCTGCAGTTATTCGCAAATATGTACTGTAAATAAATAAAACCTGCTCTATTTGAACAATATTAATTCGCAAAGGGAAGTTAAATAAAAAATGTTTCCAAATATTATGATAAAAATTAGAGAGATAAAATATTTTTTACACGTACAATAATGGGAGAAAATTTTTAGGATTTTATTTTCCTTTTAATAAAAACATTATTAAAAATGTAAGTCTTACTATTAAAAAAATTTTCAGAAGAATTAATTTGTCTTATTCTATTAAAAAATAAAAAGAATTTATTTGTCTTTATTATTGGAAGTATTTCTTAAGCGAAAAAAGGTATAAGAATTTATTTTTTCTACTAGAAAAATTGTAGGAATTTATACTTTTTTCATTTTCTTACAGAAATTATATTTAAAAAATGTCCTGAGAATTTACTTTTCTTTTTGAATTTTTCAATTGAAAATAGTTGCATAATAAAAAGTGAAAAAATTTGTTTTTCTTAATACAAAAAATAAACAGAATTTATTTTTCACATTAGAAGAGATTGTAAGAATTTATTTATCTTCATTAATTTTTTGAATGTTTCTCCTAAATACAAAAATTGTAAGAATTTATGTTTCCATTGAATTTTCCAATTAAAAATATTTTCCAAAACAGAAAACTTGAAAGACTTTTTTTGCTTTGTGATTTTCTACAGAAAATATTTTCCTTCGACAGAAGAATCGTAAGAATTTATTTTTTCTTTCAAATTTTCATATTCAAACTATTTTTCAAATAGAAAGATTATAGGAATTCATATATTTTTTTAATTTTCTTCACTTTTTTGTGAGAAAAATTAAATTGTATTTTTCTAATAAAGAACTTTTCTTGTCGAATTTTTTGATTGAATTAAAAGTATTTAAAAGATTAAAAATTTTAGTTTTTCTTAATAAAAAAAAAATGAATAGAATTTATTTTTTATAAAAGGAGAAAATGAAAGAATTTATGTATCTTCATTAAGTTTCATATACAAAGTATTTCTCTTCATTACAAAAATTGTAAAAATTTAACTTTTCTCCAAATTTTTTCGTCAAAAAATTAAATAACATTTTTCTAACTGAGAAATGTACTTATTATTTGTTTTTCTTTTGGAATTTTTCGATTGAAAATATTTTCTGAATAGAGAAATTTAAAAATTTGATTTCCTTATTTTAAAAAATCAAATGGAATTTATTTTTCCTTTTGAATATTCTTATAGGAAATATTTTTTCAACAGAAATATTAAGTAATTATTAATTTATATATTTTTTAAAATTTTTTACTCAAAATATTGTTTAAGGAATGTCACCTGTAAATTAAGAAAATGAGAGAAACTTATAAAAATTAGACAGTTTATTCTTTAGATTATTTTAGAAAAATATGATTTTTTTCAAAATTTTTTACCACATATTTTTTTCTTAAAAAAATAAAATAAATTTGCAATTTAACATGGGCTCTTATAGGAGCTTAGATAAATCTTAGAAAAAAAGTATGAAGGAAATGAGAGAAAAATGTGTGATTTTGTGTAACGATAGACAATGTCAAAAATTTAAAACTAGGAAACTTTATAGAAAGTTTACCACAGATTTAATGAATAAATAATTATTTTAATTTTAGTTTTCAAAGCAATAATAAAAACACATGAAAATGTGGCTACATCGCAACAACACATAACCTCAAAAAAAATACAAATTTGATCTGTACACTTGAAATTTACAATATTCCTTATTAATAAGTTAATTATTTTCATGTTTTTTTTTGTATCAAAATTATATTTTATATTTTATCATAATTTTCGTGTTCCTGACACTAAAAAATTTGAGGCTAACGTCTGACAATATACTAATATAGCAGTCGTACCAATCATAAGTCGAGTATGTATTGTTATGATTTTAAACACAATTTCAGAAAATTAATTAAATATATTTTTTAATATAAGTATTAAACAAATTTTCACACCTTTTTTTAATGTTTTTTTCTTTCAATAAAATAAATATATAGGTTTTTTGATTAAAATTATGAAATTGAAATTTTTTTTTGAGGTTGCAAACATGCAAGATTTTAAATTGAAGTAATGGGAACCATCCCCTTGCCCCTCACCACTCCTTGGGCAATCCTTAAAATAAAATATAAAGAAAATATATAGATTCTAATAAGGAAAATTGTAAAAATTTATTTTGTCATTTAGTTATTTGAAATAAAAGTATTGCAAAAATGTATTTTTAATTAAAATACATTTAAGGGTCGGTATTAAATAGAAAAAAGGACAAACTTTTTTTTCGAGTCAAGAGAAGGATATTGAAACGACAAAAAAGACAAGAAAAAAACCACAGGATCTTTCCGGTAATAAAATGGACCGCCATTCATTTCATTTCCTCTGAAGAGGGTCACTATTAGCTAACATGATTCGAACACCCCTCTAGAGTTACAGTGAAGACCGCAAGGTCCTCTTACTTTGGCTTATCAATCATGTTTTTTTTAGAAGTAGCTAATCAAGTTGAATTGTCCAGAAATGCCTCTTCCAATACCTTTCTTTTTTTTATTACCCCTCGTGAAAGAACGTCAAACTAATACAGCATCAAAGCTTAATACGTTGAGAGTTAATCCTTCTCAATTGAATTAAAAAAAAAGAAGAAGATGATGATGATGATACTAAATCCAATTTCATCTCCTTTTTTTTGTCTATTATTTCATCAACTATTTTATTTATAACTTGCGCTCATAAAAGTAAATTTTTTGAATGAAATAATAAAATTCATTTGAAAACAACCAATGTGAAATAAATGGGGAACCTACAAAGGCAGAAATTTATGTTGAAAAAGTAAATATTCTCTGACAGTGTGAAATGCTTCTTTGCGAATTTAAAAAAATTTATTATTGTTTGATATGATAATTTTCTTCATTTCAAATGTTTAATTTATCTGACTCGACGCTTTTTTTTGAGTTTGGAATGAAATTCGTTTGTGTTCTGAAAACAGAAAATTAATTTAATTTCACGCCTTTCTTTATTCTTTTATTAGCGAGAATTTTAATTTTTTTTACTTTACTTGGAGATGAATATTTTGTTCAATTAAATTTCATAATGAACGTTACTATAACTTCTCAAAAATTCAATCATTTTCTAAAAATGAACTGAAATTTAAAATTAATTATTTTTAATAATTTTAAAAAAGTTCTTTAAGATTTTAATTAATAAAAATAAAAAATTCTACTTAAAACTATATTCGAATGTTCCATTTTTTTAATCGAATAATATATAATAATAAAAATTTTAAAGAGTTTAATTATTTAAAAAAAACAAAATTTGAACGAAGTTCAATTGTTTTCAAATGAAAAAAAAATTTGGCTAACTTTTTGTTTTATAAATTGGTAAAAATTAATTATAAGTAGAAAATAACAAATTATTTGTAAATAAATAACGAAAATAGTCAAATTTCACTAAATTAATTAGATAATTAATTTTAGTTCAATAAAAAAATTTATTTATTTTAACGCAACTTGAATGTGAATTTAATTATTAATTAATTAGTACTAACAATTCAAATAGCAAAACGGCTGACTGAATGACTAACGTATTTTTATTGACAAATTTTCTAAAACTAATTTTAATTCAATTAGATATATTAAAAAATTTAACTAATTTCAAAAATAATCTAAACTAAATTTTTTTTCAAAAAATTAAGTTTTTTTGAATTTTTATTTCAAGTTACTAAAAATTCAAATTTTCAAAAATTTTAATTTAAAATCATCTGAAATCAAAATTTTTTAATAATTATAGACAGTGATTCGAGAATTTAATTCGTTTGATTCAAAAATATAATTTTATTTATCAAAATTGCAAAGTGCATTAAACACAATTTCAGGTTTTCACTATTTTCAAAGAAAAAAAAAACTAAAAAAACCAAAATAAAGAAGTGATTTTTTTAAATAGTCGAAAATTTAGAAAAAATTATACTATGCAAGGTTTGAGTTAATAATAATAAATAAGATACTGATAGAAAAAACCAGAAAATCAGGTAGAAAATTCCCTAAAAGAAAATATTTGAATATTTTCATATTGTAAAAGATACAACAGTGAATAGATTTTTTCGAAACCTTAAAATATCATCTTTCAGGGAAATATATGTCTTTTGAATGGTTGAATGATTGATTTATATAACACACTAGACAGATATTTTCGTTTCAATTTGTTAGCGAGAAAAAATATAGTTCGTTTTATACCAAACATTTATTGGTTTCATTCTAGAAACAATTCTTTTACACTCACATGCAAACATATCCAGTATATAAAGAATGAAAAGCAACAATTACCAGTCCCGACCATTGCAATATCGCCTGTAATCGTTAATCGACATAGGGTAACTTCAATAACACTATTTCACTTTCAAACAAAAAAGAAGAAAAAACAAACAAAACTGTATTAAAAAAAAGCGAATCAATTTTGTCAATATGAAGACACAAATAATCTCACAATTTTTTTGTTCACCTTAAATGATTTATTTCCTTGCAAAATATAAATTATAAACCAACGAAAATAGAAACGAAAATATTAAATTCTCCGAGAAGAATTGAAAATTTAAGCTCATGAAACGTATTATACGTTTCCGACAAATAAAACAATAATAATTTGGACAATTATGCATTACATTTTAGCTCTCTAATAAGCCATTGCAATCTGATGAAGCGAGAATGAGTCAAATTTTCAGGGTAATTTTCTCTTGTTTCTAATGAGAAGAGACCAGTAAAGTTCACCCAGCGGATCAAAGTTTCAAAGGATGAAAAGGCAATGAGAAAATGCGAATTAAAATGTAAGGACTCAGCCCGGTTTCAGGTGAAAAGCATTCTTGTTTTTCAAACGAAGAAAGAGTGAAAAGGAGAAAAAAATCTCAAGTTGATTCAACATCAGACAAATCTTTGTGCTGGGCTTTTATTACATTAGGGGAGACCGGGGCGTAATGGCTAACTTTTCACTCTTTGTTGTTTTACTCGGACACTTTTGTCCTAATTGAATGTTTATCTCTCAAAAAAGTTACTCTGGTATCTCAGCTTACTTTTAAGACTTCGAACGTCCCGATATGACTCTTGCTTTTTATTCTACAGCAGTTTTTCTGGAGCAATGCAGAGCTCCAAAATACGCCCCTAACCGGGGCGTAATGGATAACTCCCGGGGCGTAATGAATAATGATTGCTAATTATTATCTACAGTTTCCAATTTTATTGTATATTGTAAATTAAGGTTCCTGGGTATTCCGTGAATGCTATTTTTATTCAGCAATACTTCTCCTATCGCTTTTTCAATAATATTCTGTGATATTGGCACTCTCTCAATTTTTTTGTAATTTCTCATTAAAATCGTAGCTTGAAATCTACTGTTTGTAAATTTTAGACCAAAACTTAAAAATTTGGTTAAAAACACCTAAACATACTTAAACTAAGTGACAAGTAACCGCGAAAACAAACCTACACTTCGCCGATATGGCACGTTGCTTTTTATACATAGCGTATTGCATTAGCCAACACGCCCCGGGAAAAAGTAGCCATTACGCCCCGGGGGTGTTCGGCAAATATTTGCCTTTTTTTTAACAATACCGGAAGTGTGAATCAAAAATCTCGAATTGTCCCTTAAAAACAAACGTGTCAAGATCGAAACCTCATTTCAGTTTCTTTTTTAAAGCTATTTTAAAAAAAAATAGAACGAAAAAACGAAAATTTTGAAAAGTTACTTTCGTATGTAAAAAATAGTTTTTCTACTATATTTCTTACAATAATGAATAAATATTAATGAAACTTCCGACAAACTTGCAGTATACCAAGTACAATAACTTGTCTATTGTGCGAAATTATTACAATTTACGGTTTTTAAACAAATTACAATTATTCATTACGCCCCTTAGCCATTACGCCCCGGTCTCCCCTACACCCATAAAAATCACTAATTGTTTTTAATGAAAAATTTTTCAATTTCAATTACTTTTTTCTTTATAGCTTTCAATTGTATCTTAATTGTGAAAATAATCATCTTCAAAAATGAGAATTTCTTTTGTCTTTATTGTTAATAAAAACTGTAATTATATAAGTTTGATAATTTCAAACTGTTACATCTTTTTCGAATTTTTGCCTTATCGGAAACTGTTATTTATTAATTAATGGTTCATTTAACGTTCACAAAATTTTTTTATTACAATTTTTATGTAATAATAACCAAAATCTTATGAAAACTGATAGGTATAGAAAATAGAACTCTAAATTAGGGGAATTAAAATTTTTATAATTTCTAAATTCTTTTTGAAAAACCAACTGAACTCTGATGTTAAAAGAATTTTAAAGTGTAGCATTTGTTTTGAATTTTTATATTCACTTTCACTTTCATTGAGTTTTATTTTCATTTTCATTTTCACTTTGATATTTTCTTTATGTTGATTTTCATTTTCACTTTGACAAAATTTTATATTTACTTTCAACATTTCTTTCCTTTTATTTTTCAGTCACTTTGATAGATTTTTATTTTAATTTTCACTTTGATAGAAATAGAGCATAAAAAACTTTCAAAATGATAATGAAAATGTAAATAAAAATAAATAAAAGTAAGAAAAAAGAGTGAAAATAAAATTGTATTAAAGTGAACGTGTAAATAAAAGTTCAAATCAAAAACTACAAAGCGAAGCTGATTATTAAAAAAAGGGAAAACACATAAAATTCCATCAAAGTTAAAAATTAAAGTAGAACTTTATGTATAAATAAAAAAGAAAATAAAATTCAATGTAAAATTTTATTTTCACATTGAAAAAGAGAAAGAAGAAAAAAAAGAAAGAAATGAAAGAGTAGATAAAAATGAAGATGAATATAAAACGTCAAGGTGAAAATTAAAGTTAAATAAGAAAATCATGTTTAAGTGAAAATAAAAGAGTGAAAATGAACATGGACATGTGTTATGATAGTGAAAATGAAAATCTATCAAAGCGGAAGTAAAAATAAATGAAAATGAAAATACAATTATGGCAAAGTGAAAGTAGAAATAAAAGTGAGAATATTTATGCTCACGGAATTTAAAGCCTGTTTATATAAATTATTGAAAACTAATAAGTGACCATTAATATGATAAAGACAATAATAGAGAAAAATTTAAAAAAATGTTGCCCATTATTTTATATCCACTGTCCATTATTAAATTTCGCAGTTAAATGACATAATCGTTAAAGGAGGTACGGTGTTTTAAAGCTCAAGTATAAATCTTTAATAGAAATTGAATTTATAGGTCGAATTAATGGTCAGTTTGAAGTGAGTTTGGAGAATAACGGGAAGGCAACCACAGAAATGGAATAGAATGATGTTCAGCAATAGTTTCTGAAATCTAGAGAGATGGTTTGAAGAGGTGGTTATCAAGTTAATCTGAATTAGGTTGAAGCTTCTGTAACTGTGGTTAACTGGAGCAACTTTTTAGTTAACAGCAAATTTAATATAATTTCAGAAATTCAATTCAAAACCACTTCTTTATGATAATCCATATTCTTTTTATTAAATATCCAAACTTTAATCTAATTTATATTAAATATAATAAAACATTATTTATTAAATATACAAACTTCAATTTAATTTATACCAAAATGAAAATATCAATAGAAAGGAAAAAATAGAAAATAACTTCATTTTATTGGAATTAAAATTTTATAGACTTACTTTTCCTCGTTCTCTATATAAACTAAATGAACGACAGAAAAAAAATGGATCGAATATTGCCAAAATATTCTAACGTTTCCATGAGTAACTGAATGAAAATATTGCCGAATGGACGCTTTGAAGCCGAACGAAAATGCAAGAGAGAAAAATGAGAGGGAACAGCTTGGTTCGAATCCTACACATAGATATATATGTGTGGAAAAAAAAAATATATATATATATATATATATTCGTTCAAGTTTTCGCAAACGTGATGTATTTTTTACAATCTGCCCTGGACTAACGGATCGTTATGGGACATAATAACATCGTTTCAATGCTCAAATTTCGATATTGAAAATCTCGTGAAGCTTCGAATAAATATGAACTGACGCAATTTTCATGCATTTTCTGGTAGAAAAACATTTCAGGTATAAAATTCTTGAAAATAAAATTCCATAATGTTAGAATATTAATCATTGCTATTCAATTTACAAAAAAAATAAATAAATCGTGATTCATTTTTAATTCTATTTCAAGCAATTATCGCTCTAATGATGAATTTAAATAAAAAGGATCAACATTGGTCTAAAGTTTGGTTACACAAAAAAATCTTCACCTGGAACAACTACAAATTTAAATACATTAGAGAAATATTTAGTTATTAGAGCGAATACTTTTGCTATTTCAGCGAATACTTTCGCTATTTTAGCGAAAGTTATCACTGTTCCAGTTAAAGGTTTATGTTCGTGTAAATATTGGATCAAATATTATAATATACGATTTAGATAAATAGTGGACAAAATATTATTTCCAACATTGAAGATTTTTAGATTAAACTTTAAATCCTTAGACCAATATTATTCCAAGGTTTGCGGCAAAAATATGACCAACTCTTATCGCCTGTAATTGGTACAAGATTTGGCTAAATGTTGCACCAAACTATATGATTTAAATTAGCTCAAGGTTCGACTCAACATTAAACCAATTTTTATCGGCAATAAATTGAAAAATATTGAGACTAAATTTCGGCTAAATATTGGAGCAAAAATATATACAATGGTAGTCAAGAATATGGCTGAACATTAGGTAAAATTCCATTATCAACATTGGCCCAAAATTTGGCTATAATATGGACTCAATTTTACGAATAACATAAGTTAAAGGTTTGACTAAAAAAGGATCAACTTCTGTGGACAATGATTAACATAATATTTAGCTGAATATTTAACACATTTTTAGAATTCATATTAGCACACGATTTTTTCTGAATATTGAACCAAGTTTTATAACCAATATTATCACAACATTTCTGTATATTTTGGACCAAATATTACGACTAATATTTGGTGCACAGGCACAAAAAAAAGTATTTTGGTCGAGACACTATACAATAGTATATTCAAAAATTGACTCAAAAAACCGAATTAATTTTAAAAAATCAAAAAAAATTTATGACTCTACAGCAGTATATTTCAATGCATTTTTTCACGCTGAATCCGAATTTGAAGTCATAATTGACAGAATTGCTAAAACTGTTGAGATACTCTCAAAAAAATATTCAAAAAAACCTAATTAAAAAACAACATTTAAAAAAAAATTTTATAATATTAACTAGTATATTTTTATGTATTTTTGCTGCTGAATTTGAATTCAAAATCGGAATTTTCAAATTGGCTCAAAATTTTAAGATTTTTAAGGAAATATGTTAAGAAAAATAAATTAAAGTCGAGAGACTTCACTTTTTCTTGCTAGTACAATAGATTAGTGTATTTTTATTAGTGTATTTTTATATTAGTATATTCTACATTTGAGGTTTTCTAGCACTTTTGATTTAACTTAAAATTTTGAGCCACTTTGAAAATCTGACTTCGAAATCAAAGAGAAAACTACAATACATAGAAATATATTACTGTAGTAAATAATTTTTTTATTTTTATTCGGTTTTTTTAATTCGTTTTTTGAGTGTATCTCAAAATTTTGAGCAAATCTGTTAATTCTAACTTCGAATTCGTATTCAGCGTGAAAAAACGTTTGGAAATATACCGTAAAAGAGGCGAATTTCGCTCAATTTTTCAATTCGTTCTTAAATAACTTCGGGAAACGATGAAAATAAATATTGGCACTGAAAATATATAATCTCTAACCCTTTATCTTTCCTATTACTGCATAAAGAAATTAAAATATGTAACAGAAAATTATTTATAAGCCGTTTTGTTGTGAGCGACTTTATCTTTAAATAAGGGTAAATTCGCTCACCATTATTATTCTGTCAAAATATATTATAATCTACAAAAATAAGACTAAATATTCTTTAGAATCAATAAAGAAAAAAATTAAAAACAATGTCCAAAGTTATTGGAATAAATATTTAGTATTGTTTTATCCATAAGTAATTATATTCAATTATTCAATTAAACGTACTCATAACCATAAAAAATAAGGTTAAGTTTGACAATTTAGTGCTCAAACCGTTTTAAATCGTTTAATTTTCAGTTATAAGAGTACTATTATTAAAAAAATTGAATTATAAATAAAAATAATTAACATACATAAAATATCCAGGCCCAAACATCTTTTTTGTAGACTTATTTCCTGAGCGAATTTACACTACAAATTTGATTTTTTTTTAAATTGATTTTTTGCAGAATCTATTTATTGCTTTCAGTTTTGTGCTTTATGAAAATCAAGTTGGCGATACAGGAAATGCAATGTTCAGAAGGATTCAACTTAAAAATTTTGAAGTAAAGCTTTATTACCTACGTTTTCATACTACTTGTTCAATATGAAAATTACTAACTTGTGGTTTAAATATAATTTTCATTGAAAGTTATCAATGAATCTGCTGCAAATTAATTTGAAATTAAAGTTTACTATTTATATTAACCAAAGCAATTGTAAATCGAATTTTAAAAAATAGATATCTGTTGAGCGAATTTACCCTACATGAGCGAAATTAGCCTCTGTTACGGTTCTACTGTAGTGTCATAAAAAAAATTTATTTTTTTATTTTAATTTGATTTTTTGAGTCGTTTTTGGAGTGTAAGTCAGAATAATAAACCAATTTGACAATTCAGACTTTTGATTAGGATTCATCGGGAAAAAATATATGGGAATATAAAAAAAATTTGGTACTCACGGTAATTATAACAAACATAAAGAATGATGTGGTTGAACAGTAACAACTCACCTGCAACAGAATGAAAAAAAAAAGAATTATTGTTTAGTTGAGATTTTGAAAGAACAGTTTTTCTGCTTTTAGTGTTATACAACCGACATTCGAGATATGTTTGTACTAATTTTCTTGTATTTTATTTTTAGTCAGTTATAAATTCGTTCGTTAGTTTTTGACCATAGTCAAATTATAAAAATTTTATGATTTTAAACTATTTTTGCCTTTGCCCATGGTTCTCTACACTATGGAGTTAGTAACAATTAAAAATTTTATATTTAAAAATGTTTTTTCCATGATTTCCAGGCGTATATTAGATTAAAGATTTTAAATAATATTTGTTCAAGCTTCGTCTCAATATCAGACCATTTTTCATAACCAATAATTATATTCAAAAATTTTACAGAAAAAATTTGATGAGACTGTTATTCAGTCAATAATTGACTGAAAATTGGTCTGAAGCTTGTAGCTAAAATTAGCTCAAGCTTTTGCTAAATATTGAACTAAATCTTAGTTTACATTTCTATCCGAGTTTTAATGAAGCTTCGTTAAATAAAGCGAGAATTCCAATTGCCAAACAGTGTTGATATTAATGAAGCCAATCTCTCGGAAGCTTCGAGAGCGAAGTATGAGCTTCATTTGTTTCACTTCTCTCATCCATAACGTGGAAAAACAGTTTATCCCTTTAGCTTTCTCCTTCTCTCTCTCTCTCTCTCTCTCTCTCTACGTTTGCACCATTTTTTCTCCCCCTCCCTCGAGATTTTTTTTGACCCCTTTCATCATCCACCAAACAAAATAAAAGAGAACGTGCCAGAGGAAGATTCGTAGATTTCGCACTTGAAAAAGGCACTTTCCACTAGAAGCACAATAACCGGAACTGGTTACGTGCTTGAAATAACGAAGCCCCCTCACCCAACCACCCCCTGCCGCTCTCCTTTTCTATATCTTTCCACTCACTCAGCGAATAGACACCCCATTGTTAAGATAGTCACTGAAATAACGTACGATGTCTCACAGTTGTTTGGAAAAACGATATCGATATATTTTTTATCATCAAAGTAGAATCAAATTACGTTTCTTTCCATTTCAAGATTTCGTTTATCGTAAAACGTTTAAATTCCCCGCTAAAGCTCTTACTGGAAAGTGTAAAGAGAGAATGTCTCAAATGGCAATCGAGATTACATAAGGGAATCAAGTAATTGCTTGCTTCGAAATTATCGCGCACCCTCCAACGACTATAATATATAATTACAAAACTTGATATCCTTTTCAATTAATTATTCAAGGCCACCGGAAACTATTTAATGGAAAATAATACTTGACTTGCTCTGTTAAATTGTTAAGTCATTTCATTCAAATTGTTATAATAAAGATTTTCCATTGTCGGCTCTTTGCCCATTGTTTCCAGTTCAAACCCTAAGAATAAATGGAAATTTAGTTTCCCCGAGTCAAATTCATTAAGTAATTTATCCTATTTCATAGTGAGAGAGAGAGAGAGAGAGAGAAATAGGATAAAGGGAGGTTTTCTCTTAAGAAATATTCTATTATTCATTCAATGCCGGAAAGATTATAAAAATTTATAAAAGACATTCTTTTTTTTGCTGCTGTTAAAAAAGAAAAGATTCTTTTTTCGACGATGTTACTGAGAGGATATTTCATAATTTAATGAACATGAGACTCCAGAATACGTAACATTCTCGAAAAATAAAATTTTATTCGGTAGTTTTTAAATATTCATGTTAAATTATAATTAATTAATTTTGCATGAAATATAAGATATTATTAATTTGTAAAATAATAAAATGGACTAAATACGGTTAGTTTGGATGATTTTTATTTACAATCCCAAATAAAGTCGAATTATATATGGTTCCTGATCAAGGGATGACTAATTTTACAAACACATTATGCAAACATAAGACAAAGCATAAAAGATTTCAAAAAGGATTAAATTATAAAATGATATGAAATAGAAAATTAAAAATTGTTTCAATTTTAATTTTTGTAAGTTTAATCTCAATATATAGAAAATATCTACTGCATTGATTCAAAAGTATTATTTGTTTGAATAATTATATTTAATTCAAACATATTTTCTGTTACAGTTTAAACACAAATTATGTTTAACAAATTTATGTTTCAATGAAACTTAAAAGTTAACTACAGATAATTTAAAATCAATCACAATTTATGTTTCATTTCAATATATATATATAATCTCTTAAACAGAACCAGAAAATATGTTTGAATTAAACTTAAATATGTTTGACTGCATAGCAGATATATTTTTAACAATGAGTAAAATTTTATTTGAAATCAAAAGCAAGTCAATGATTTGTCAAAATTCACAGAATTTAGATTTGCTTATTTCTTTCTTGCTTACTTCCTTTATAATTTTTTTCTCACTTATTTGCTTACTTAATTGCTGGCTTACATTATTACTTATTTCATTAAATTAGTATATTTTGTCTCATGTAAAATTAAATTTAGTGAATTTTTAAAAATCGTTGACTTTGTTATGATTTATATTAAAATTTTATTCACAGTTAAAAATTACACAAACATGGATTATTTTAATCCTTTCTGCTATTATTTTAATCCATTCTGGTGTTATTTTAACACTTTAAAATTTACTGTGTATGTTATACGTTTTCCAATGAAAGGAACCTTAGCGGCCATACACTAACTATGTAAGATTTTAAGAGGGGGGGAGGGGAGGTGAAAATTTTTCAAAATATGTCTTACTTCGTAAGAATTATTATTTATTTGTAAATGAAAATTGTTTTTTATTTCAGGTAATTAAAAATAAATTTTAAATCGAGCAAAAACTAAATCTTGCTAACAATGCCTATTCGTTGTTTATTGAGATTAATGGATACAATTCTGTAGTAAAAATTTAAGCATTCAATTAAAATAATTTTGTTGAATTAAAAACTTTTCGGGCACCTTTTTGAAGTCGCCATTTTGAATTCTCAATTAAAAGTTGAATAGTTTTAATAAGTTAAATTAAAATAGTTAAATAGTTTTAATAAGTTTTAATAAGTTAAAAGTTTTTTTTTAGAAAATTCAAAAGTGCATTTCCAAAATGACGAAATTTATTTTTAAAACTTAATTGAATTCTATAAACATTTTTAATTGTAAGCCTTTAAAGTTTCCGATTCTCAATATAAGTCACTATAGATTATTTATATTTTACATCGCAGTTAAGACTTTAAAAAAGGCTAACGGAGTATAAAAAAAAATCTTTTTGGATCAAATTTAAAATAGAGAGAAGGGATGGTCCTCTTGAAAAGAGAATATCTTATTTATATTTAAATACATAAATTTTCATTCTTAAATATTTATTCCATTTTCCTAAAAAAAAAATGCTTTTAATAATTTTTAGGTCACTGTAAAAATGTAAGTTTATTATTTCCATCTATTCTTGAAAAATTGCAAAAAAGAGAAGGGAAAAAAGCATCAAATAGTGTTTGCTCTTTTATAAACTTCAAAGCCACTCTACTTCTTGTTGTTACATCAAGATTGACCGACATATTCTTGAGAGAAAATCTACTGCAATAACGAAGAGAAAACTACTTTTACCCTTTATGTTTTCCCACAAAAATATGGACAGGCATGCAGAAATGTAATCTAATCTTGTATACAGGTCGTGTGTAATATAAAGTAGAAAATGTTTTAAACATTTATTTTAAGTTCTTCCATTTAATTTTCTTACTGAGAAAGAGAGAGGGGAAGAGAGGAACTGAAAATCATGAGAATAAATCAAGTAAATGACGATTCACTAAATTGAAACCACGTTTTTTATTCGTGCTATTTAGTTATTTATTTATAAGACCAAATATCCAGTGGAAAGCGAAGCATAAAATAAAAAAAAGGAATAAAGTTTCTTTCAATTTTTAATTTTTTGAATTCAAATCCATAAAACTTTAATTATGATTAAAACCGAATTTTCATGGTCTTAAATTCTTTGCAATAAAAAAGACTCTCACTGGGAGAGTGTATAATAAAAAATAATGTTTCAATCCCGAGAATAGATTTAAAATAAGGTTTAGTAATATTATTTTGTCAGATTTTTTTCGACTTTTTAAAATTTCTTTTAGAGAATAATTTGTTGCATTTTTTCCATTTCTTATTTTCTCGAAATAAAAGCAAAAAAACGCCTTTTTCCTTTGCATATTTTGTTCTTTTTCAAGAAGTACCTGATTTGCGAGTAATTATATAAATCTCAAAAAATAGGGTTAAAATTGATTCTCAGGAATAATTTGTAGTATATTTTAATTTTAATTTTTTATTAAATAAAACCGAAAAGTAAATACAAAAAACTGTTTTTCTCAGTACTCTCTAAATCTAAATTAGTGCGGATTCGTTTATCAATTTGAATTAATAACATTTTTTACTAATTTTTAGTAGTTTTTTATTAATTGCTAGTAAAAAATTACTCATTCAATTAGTAGAACGTATTTTTTACTATTTCAAATTAGTAAATTTTCTACTAATAATTAGTAAAAAAACTATTAAAAATAAGTAAAAACAGTTACTAATTCAATTGGTAAAACGAATCCGCACTATTTCATTAGTAGAAAACTACTAATTCAGATTTAGAGAGTACATTTTCTACAACTTTCCTCTTATAAAATTCCTCAATTTTTCATGATTTCTAGGTAATAAATGATAAAATTTACATGACAGATTAAAATAAAATTTTTGTCAGTTATTCAGATAAATAATAAGAAAAAAAATTTGATATCAAGGAAATTAAGAAAATTGAGACTTCTTCGACTTATTTTCAAAAATGACGACATTTTCGACTTTTCTTCCAAACATTCCAACAAAATACCACAATTTTTAGTAAAAAAAAAGTACATCTTACTTTAATTTTTATAATGCTAAAAATAACTCAAAACAAATCTTTCAAAAATTGTTTTTGAATAGTTAAAATTTTGTAAAATTTAATTCAAAATAATGAATTTATTTAATGTATTTTGTAACAATTTTTGAAAATCAACTTTTGAAGAATTTTAATTGCAAACTTTGAAAATAATTTAATTATCAAAAATTTAAAGGAGAAATCTTTAAAAGTAAATTTGAAAACTTGAAACTAGATTCTTATTTTTTTTTTAATTTAATATTTTTAATTACATAATTCCAAAAATAATAATACATTTTAGAATTATTTTTAGCAGTTTTGAGAAAACAATAATGTTCGAAATTTGTAATTAAAATTTAATAAAAATACCATTAGTTTTTTAAATTATACAAGAATTCTTTTAAGAAATTCAATTATTTTAGAAAAATTACATTAAAATATTTGTAAAAACTTAATTATTTGAATTGTATTGTAATCATTTTTTAAGATCCAAAATTTACTTTTTTGACTTATTAAAATTCTTAAGAAATCTTGGTTCTGTTTATAATTAAAATTCTTCAAAAATTTGATCATTTTTATTTATACTTTTCAAAAATTCAAATATTTAAAAAAAATTTTAATTGTTTGGAAATTTTTCAAAATTGAAAAACTATTATCGTTTAAAAATTATTTTTAAAACTTAATTGTAAGAATTTCTTTATAATTTCTTAAAAATATTATACCTTAATAACTTAAGAAAAACTATGGAGAGTCACAATTATTATAAAAAATTGAGTTTATGTATTTAAATAATTATTATTAAAGTTCATAAATTTTTAACATTTTCCGTAAACATTAATATTTTCCCCTGTAAAAAGAATTTTGTCAGGGAAAGTAATTTTATTGAAAGTAAATTGTCAGAGAAATTTCAGAGTAATTAATAAATTGAAACTTGTGACCACCATGAGTAATAAAGGAGCGCGAATTTCAATCACACCGATTTACAACAAAAACTAAAAAAATTCCATGATCCGATAAAAAATTTAATGAGATTTCCATGATTCCATAAATTAAAATGAAATCCAATGACAATTCCATAATTTATATACTAAATAACCTTTACGAGCAGTTAATTTTGTTTAAAAGTGATTTTTTTTAGAAATGAGGTTAAAATCGATTGTTAAAAGGCTTTATTGGATTTTTAAAATTGTTTAAGAATTAAAACTTTAACTTACGAATAAACTTAAAACGGATTTTAACGTTCAAAAAAGGATCATTATTTCACTACTTTGAAAATTATTAAATTAAAAATGAGGTTTAAATGGGTTTTTACGAAGTTCTGTTGGATTCTTTTTTTACTTTCGGAGATTTAAAAAAAATTATTTAATTACAGGCCTGGAATTAAAAAGGAATTTGTAAGTTTTTTAGTTTTTGATTATTTTTAAGAAGTAAACAAGGAAAAATATAGCTGAATAATTTAACGAAAGCTTATTTCGAGGTTAAAATACAGTTTATAGCAAATATTATTATCCAGTAGTTTGACACATTTTTTCGTCCTTATTTGTGCAGAAACAATTTATTTTGAAATGTTTAAAATAAATATTTAGCTTTCATGTCGAGTGCTTTCTCCTCCTATAAAAATATTTACGAAAAAGATAAATAAAGTTTTAGAAAGACATTTTTCAAAATTATTTTCTTTTGCCAAAATAAAAGCACACGCCCATCATTTATAATAGAGTAGACCCTTGTCCTCTTTCCGTTTTGAAACTTTCACCGAGTTTACCAAATGCGCTGTCCATTTTAAAATTGTTAAAACAACAAGTGTAATTTGAAAGAAGTTTGGAAAACTTGCTGAAAGAATCAGAATAAACAACGAATCCCGATAGTGTCACTTTCTCCTTGAGCAAAACATTCTTAACCCTATGGGGGATCATTTATTCAACCCCGAAGACAGGAGTTGTAAAAGCAAATGTCGTGCGTGCACACATTTCACCGAAAAACTTCTCGAGGGCGATAGATAATATAGTGTACCATACAGGATCGTAAACTTTTTCCTTCCCGGAGGGAAATATGCTAAATCGCATATATCCCACACTCGAGATCCCGACGCGGCGTGCCATCTCTTGTTTATAGAATACTCTCTTGAGTGACGTCCAATGGGGAAACACTTGAGGAACAAGATACAGAAAAAAATGCCAATCGATTCAACGTATCGGAGAACATGAAAATTCGAGAATATACGGTTTATTATTGAGGTCAAAGCACGAGAAAAATCTCTCATAAAATAGAACGGAAATACAAAAGGTACGCGGACCATTTCGTGGTCGGGGAATCGTTACTGAAAAAAAAATGCAATTGCTTTTTCACTTTTTTAAAAAGTTATTGCCCAAGTATTAAATCCGAATCACTATCATTCATCTGCTTTGTTATTCTCAAAACTATTGTGAATTTTCATGCAATATTCTCCAGAATGTTGAAATGAAAAAAAACACATTTATCTTCTACGGCATACGTTTATATTTCCCACACAAACCATGAGTTTAATCGTAAAAAACTTTTAATTAAAGCAAAATAGAAGAATTCATCTCACACACACACACACAAAAGTGCGAATTGTTGGGTTGCAAACATAAATGTAAAAGACGTAAGCACTTGTTTCATTCACATTCTAAGCAATAGAAGAAGAAACAATTATTTTTAGAAAATTTTTAGAAGAATATCCAGAGTTCCAGTCCCGTCGTTAATTATCGGTACGACTGCATGCGCACGGCCCAAAATCATAACAGTCTTTAAATCACGATTTATTCGTAAATACAAGTATACCATTTAAAAGATTATTAAATTCTACGATTAATGATACATAACTGAAAATTTTAATAAATTATACAAAGATTGCAGCTAAAAAATTAACAATTTTTATTTTGAATTGTTATTTTTTAATAATTGTTGTAAATATTGCAAAAACACTTGTTAGTTATTAAGATATTTTTAAGTAAATAATGATTGTTATTAACAGAGTATTTAAATGTAGTGTCTGATACGTATAATTCAGGCTCATAACCTTAAAGAATACAAATATGTGGACGTCCACATGAAAAGGGCCCATTTTGGCACTATTGAACTTATCTATATGGGCGAATTCCTTGCAAAATTACGAAAATTTTGAGTGGTCATACAACTTTTTTGGTCAAAAATTCGATGAGTTACAGAATTTTAAAGTTTATAGTAACAAATACCTCATTTCGAGAAAAACGGAATTAAAGATTGTGATACCTATTAATTGTGGTATCTCTGGTTCTTCTGGGAAGTTATTCAGATAATAATTGTTTTCAGTCCAGGGCACCTTAAAGATGAAAAACCAATAGGTTTCAAATTTTTAAAACTACCCCCCCCCCCTTAATTTTGAAAATACATAAAACAAACAAAATGGGCCCTTTTCTAAAAAAGACGATTTTCTTATTAATAAACCATTTTTGTACAAGATTAATAATTGGGAACAATTTTATTGTGTCATTTGAAGGTAAAGAATAAAAATTAAACTTATTTAAAATTTTTTAAAAGTCTCTATTATGAATAATTTGCCGAAATATCGAAATTTTCACTTCTACGACTACGTAATCAAAGACTCTAACATCAATATCTCTGGTTCTTCTCGGAAGTTATTCAGATAATAATTGTTTTGAGTTCAGGGTACTTTAAAGATGACAAATCCAAGAGGTTTTAATTTTTTTGACCCTCCATTTCAAAAATACGGAATATTTTTGCAAAGGACCGACAAAATGGGCCCTTTTCTTTTTCTAAAGAAATAAAGTTAAACTCTTAAATTAAACGATAAATTAATGAAAACCTCATGATTTGACTTGTCAAAACATGTAGATTAATAACAAAAAATAAAAAAAAATTAAGGTTTTTCTCAAAAAAGTATTAAATTGCAAATAACTCGAAAACTAGAACCGACAAAATGGGCCCTTTTTATGTGGACGTCCACATATAATTGATAATCAAGAGTAACTGACGTTTTAAAAGTAGAAGAAATCTTGACAGATTACGGCTTGAGAGCAATTCTATTTATTCACATTTAACTATAAAGGTGATTCTACAATAGCATTCAATAATCCATTTATGTTTTGTCTGATTCAAAGTAATTATGCATATATTTAAGTATTTTCATGAATAATTGAAACATTATTGTATAGTTTTGTAAAAATTCAGAAAAATATGAAAATTAACCATTAGCATGAACAAAAGTGTTTGACTAATACACAGGACATTCCAACAATATACTTCAATTGACCAAATTTTTATAAATATGTTTTAAAAACCGAAATCGTGTCTAGAAGACAAAAATATATTTAAAATGACTCCAGTATTAAAAAATAACCAAACAGTTTTTTGAGTGCTTTACCCCCACTGTTCCCAAATTCCTTAATTTTTTTTGTTATTGTGCATATAAATATTGAAGTGTAATACTGCTTTAAATGGCCGAAAATGGCTATTTTTGATCACTTTTCGGAATTTTTTTTGGTTAACCAAAATTACTTTTTTCAATTTTCAAAATTGTATCGTATAGTACTATGTATAAGCTTTAAACACAATTTTTCAAAATTGCTTTTGAATTTTTTTTTAAAGTTACATAGATGTGAAATTTTTCATTTAGGCAAATGTGGGTATAAGAAAAATTGAAAATGTTATTTTGATTGCATTCACTAATAGTTTTATAAATTGCCTGTTATTTCTTAAACTAATCAGTAATCCCTTCTACTCTTATATCAAATTTTGTAAAAATGTTTAGATCATTCCTCCCTACTTCGATCTCACATATTTTTATGTGAGACTAAGTAAAACAAGATTTTTAAATCTACATAACTTTTTGAAAAAAAATTCTAAAGCCATTTTTCAAAATGGGTTTTAGATCTTAGCCATAGTACTATACGATGCAATTTTTGCAAATTGAAAAGAATATTTTGGCGAACCAAACAAAAATCCGAAAAATGACAAAAAATAGCCATTTTTGGACATTTAAGGCAGTATTACAAGAATCTAACAGAACTAAGCCAAAATTTGCAGGCCTGTGTAATATCTTATTTTTAATTTAAGTATATTTTAAACAATTTTTGAAAACAAATTGTTTTTTTGGAAGACACTATAAATTAATTAATATTCATTAATTAACGAATGTTGAAGATAAAAATAGTTTTGCATTATTATTTAACAATCTTTTAACAATACTATAAACAAAATAAGAATTGATAACAATTGAAGCTAAAAAATAGTGTTTTCTTCCACCGACTTTTTTACTGTTCTCTTAATAAATATTTAAGATAAAAATTATTGACCACAACTTTATAAACAATTGTTACAAACAAATTCCAGATTAGTAACAAGTAAAGGTGTAAAGATTTCGTTTTTTTCGTTATATTTTTCTATAGGATTAATGAATTATTTTGGTATTTACAATGACTGTAAGTTAAGTGCTGGTGCTGACGCATTTTATGGGTCTGTGATATTAAAAAAAATTAACGATTTTTAAAGATGATTGTAATAACAGGGGCAGTAGCGCAAAAAAAATCCAATTTAAATTTGTGTAGAATTTTGAATTGTAGTGTTTAATTGCGTAGAATTTAAAAAAAATTTATTTATTAAAATGCATTTATTTTCGTAGAATTATCTGGTATTGAATTTAACGGCGTAGAGTTAATAATTTAATTAAATTAAATATTACAATTGCTATCTGTAGACATTTTTCTCGTAGAATTATTTTTTGTAGAATTATTTTTTGTAGAATTTAATTTCGTAGAATTTTTAAAAAATCTATTTATTAAAATGCATTTATTTTTGTAGAATTATCTGGAGTTGAATTTAACTGCGTGGAGTTAACAACTTATAAGGAATAATAAAAAATATATTTCATCATGCGTAGAATTAAACTTTGTAGAATTTATCGGTGTAGTATTTAAAAAAATTAATTAAATTACATTTTATTTAATTGGAATGCGTAGAATTTTATTATGTCGAATTAATTTGCGTAGAATTATTATTACTTGTCTAAATATAAAGTGAGAGTTTTCTCGTGTAGAGTTTACTGTGTTGAATTTTCATTTGTAGAATTTAATTGCGTAGAATCGCTACCGTCCCGTAATAACAATAGGGGATTTTTTGGAGTTGTTTTTTAAATTTCAGATTCCAAATTCTAGTTATACCAACAAAAAATAGTGAAAACTTTCAAATTATATGTAATGATGATTTTTTTAATACCTTTTTTCATTATTTTTTTTTAAATTTCAGTTGGGTTCTGGACCAAAAAAGTCAAAAGACCGGTAACTTTTTAAAAATTAATTTTTCCAGAAATTACGACGTGATTAGTATTTTAAATTAGAAATCAAAAACTCGAATTTTTTATCTTCAAATTTATTTTATATTTCGTTTTTAGTTCATGTTAAATTTCTAATTTTTATTATTCAAGAACAGCAAAAAGTTTTATTTGTAAAAAATAATAATAACAATAAATGAATTTTTAGAGATGATTTTTGGTATTTATTTAAATTTCAGATTCCATTTTAGTTTTCAATGAAAAAAAGTAATGAATTTAGAATTTTTAAAAGAGCGATAATCTTTTGTATTCACATATTTTATATTTGAGTAAGCTTTAGTTCTGAAAATTTCGGTTCCTCTAACCTAAAAACTTTTATTGTTTCTGTTTTAGATTTTTTATATCTACCTATCTCGTCTTTTAATTTTTATTATCGAAAATAAAATTTAGATTTTTTGTAACAGGGTCAATGATGCAATATACAGCTCTTTTGTTTTTAATTTTTCCTGTTACATTCAGATTGTAAACTCCCGATTCGAATCGTCTATGCTATTTGAGGAGCAAGCAACCAAAAGTTGACAAGTCAATTTTAAAAAAAAAATTTACCTTAAAATGATTTGTTTCCTAGGGGACAAAAGGAATCATCTTTTAAAATGTTTTCAACAAATTTTTTTACATTTTAGCTCACAAGAAACCGTATCTTTTAAGCGAGTCCACTATATTTTTGCTGTTATTTACAAATGTGTACAAAATTTCAAGTCACTATGTTCAGGACTATAGAAGTTGAGGAGTGGGGGGATAAGACCATATTCTAGGACAGTAGCATGACTTTTTCCTATAAAACCTTCAATGAATAAACCCCTAAAAATTTTTAATTTTTCCTAGGAAAATTTTTAAATAACTTTGCAAAAAAAAATTAAAAAAAGAAGAGAAAACGAGGAATAGAAAACATTTTCTTATTCAAAGATAAGGATTTAGTTTACAGATTGGCTTACTTAAATAAAATCAGGAATTTTAAAAAACTTTTCGCTCAAATTAGTGTGTTGAAAATACGAGATTGGCAGAAAGAACTTAGTAGAGGAGAAAAACAAATATCTACTAAGAGCTGCGGGCGAAAGAACTTTTCCGGTGTATACGGGAAGTTCTTCAAGAAGGCAGAAATGTTTGTTTTGTGTTCTCAAGAAGCCATTTCCAGAAAACTGATGAAGATTCAAAATGCCATGATAAAAAAAGAAGAAGAAGAAGAATTAGTTGACTCGAGGAGATTAAAATTAAACTTCTGGAAAATTTATATATATATGTTACAAATCCCAAGACACAAAATTTACGACTTTTTATGACTTTTATATTCTTTTTTTATTTACTCTTTTATTTATTTATTTATTCATAAATGGAGAAAAAAATTGTAAACTTTCTGATATTGTTTTACTTTTATCGTTATATTTTTTTTAAATGTGAAATAATCTATCCATCAATGATAAATCTTTCCCTCGTGGGTTTCCAATTCCCGATGTATTATATATAGAATTTAAACGATAAGGACATTTTTAGATATACGATTCGATTGACTGTATTTTCTTTTTTTCCAGAGGGAGGGGAGGGAATACAAACAGAAGACGATATCCCACTGGCAACAGATTAGCTCTTGAACTAAACTTGACGGGGGAAAACGATGAAACTCGCGGTACACACGTACCTGTGAGAAAGACGAACAATTTGAGAAAACTTTATGAGCTTTAACGATGAGAGTTTCGGACTTAAGCCAGGAGCAAACTCGGTGGAAAAAAGAAGAAGAAGAAGAGGAAGAAGAAGAAGAGAGCCAAGTGTGTCTAGAAACTCTTGGCTTGATTTAGTTTTTAGTGTCAGATCAAATTAGAAATTTCAAAACTTTTGCTGAGAAAAGTTGATAATAAGAAAATTTCAAGTTTAATTATTTAGATAGACTTAAATTAAAAATTACGATAAAAATCCTTTTTGATAAAAACTTATTTCAGTACTTACGGTTATTATAACATCTATAGAGAATGGTGTGGTTGAACAGTAAAAACTCACCTGTAACAGAATGATAAAAAAATGAATTAGTAAATCGTAAAAAATACAATACAGTTTCAATTTTAAAAAATATGCCTTTGTGTCACAGATATACTTTTTTTGCTTTTAATGTTTAACGTTTTTGGCTTATGAAACTGACACTCGAGATATGTTTGTACCAATATTTTTATTTTATGTTTATAATCAATTTCAGATTCTAAATTTTGATTTTCGATAGAAATAAAGTAAAAAATTTCTTTTTTTTATAAATTTGACACTCAAAAAAGTTATTTTATTCGTATTTTTTATTTCTCATAATTTTTTTGAAAAATTAAAACTTTTTTCAGAATTTATTTGTTTTAAAAATGGAAATTTATTTTTTAAGTTAAAAGACAAAATTATAAATTATTTGTTTGTTTTAGACTTCTTTATAACATTTATTTTTAGTTTTAAATAAATAAAATGTTTTTGATTATCATTATCAAAAAGAACAAAAAATCAAGAGTTTTAAAAAACTACAATAACAATACTTATGTTTTATAATTTCAGAATCTAAATTATAATTTCTAAAAAAAAAGTAAAAAATTTGAAAAGTTTAGAAATATGAAGATTTTTTTATTCCCATATTTTAGTAAATACCTCGGTTTAAAAATTTTTATGTCAAAACAAAAAAATTAATGGACAATTATTTATAAATTATAATACATTTTTTATAAGAAACTACAAACTCGGAAAATAAAAATTCGAATTTTTTTTTTGATTTTATAATAGTCTATATAAAATTTCTAGTTTTAAATATCGAAAAAATTTAAGAATGTTTTTGATTTTTAAGAAATTATATTTATCAATCCACATATTTTTATAGAAAACAATTCTTCAATTTTAGTAAAAAAGATGATTTTTTTCATTCACACATTTTTTGAATAAATTTCAGATACCAAACTAAAAATTATGAGGTGAACAGTGATTTTTACAATCTTTTTAGCTATTAATAAATTATGACTGAAGAGAATTTTGTAAGTATACTTAAAATTATTTTCAAGTGAATGTTATATTAAAAATACAAAAAAAAAACTTTTGATTTTATTATGAAAGAAAAATAAACATTTTAATTTTTTGTAAAAATTATATTTTAATAAAAATTTCTAACTTATTATACTTATAAAATTTGTACTCGGCAAAATCTTTGAATTATTTTGTTGTAAATTTCAGATTAAAAATTTTGTTTTACGTAGAAAAAGAGAAAAAAAGTGTGGAATATTTTTTCAATAATAACATATCTTTTTTCTAATTAAAACTCGAGATATGTTTTTTATTATTTATTGTAATTATTAGTTTTTCCGAATGTTCAATTTAAATATAAAAAATTTCATTTTTTATTAAAAATATTGAAATACTTCACAACATTTTTCAAAATAACAATAATTACTCTTCTTGAGGATCCAATTTCTATATAAAAAAATGCAAAAAAATTGTTTTTCGTTACAAAACAAATTCGTATTCCGAAATATTGATACATGTACAATTAATTATTGCAAAAACTACCTAAAATAATAGTTTTTTCTTTCCGTAGAACACAATTTATTGTTTAAAAAAATATGTTGTTAAAAAATTATAAAAAGTATAAATGACAGCTAAACCACTTAAAGAAGGGTGTGGTTTCTAAAATTCCAAGGAAGATATGTTTCACATTGTTCTTATAAATTCAATTTAACAAATTTTTGTCGAAAATCGTAATTTTTTTTTTAATTTTTGAAAAATTTGTTTTCGTTTTATTTCATTTTTATATTTTACTAAAGTTTATTAACTATTTTTCTTTTGAAGAAATTACAGAAAGAAAATAGTTTGTTTCAATGAACAAAAAAAAGTTTAATTAAAGCTATACAAAAACTTTATTAAACCATAATAGTAAAACGAAATTTTAGCAGCAAATGAAGTTATAAATAATGATGATGAAACATTTATCCCAGATTATAAGATGGAAGAAAATAATTTCTTTATGAACAGAAGCGATCGATTCTAAAACATTTTTCTTAGTTGATTCACCGTTTGATAATTTTATTTATTTTATAATTTTCTTTTTTTTATGAAATATTCATTCGATTTTTCCTGTAGTCTTTCAAAGTAGACATTTTCAAGTGGCAAATAATTATTTTCAATGAAGTTTATACATGTTAAAAGTTTAAAATACTTTTTTCCAGTCGCACATAGGGACCCCTCTGAATAAAGTTTCTTTTTTTTAGATAGAGATTTTCCACTTTTACTATTGAATGAGAGGAGAGAATGAGAAACAGAGATAAACGAAAGGAAAGGCGGTGGAGAGAGACAGAGTTCAAATCAATATGGGTGCGAGTAGCATGCGCATTGCAACACTGAACTTGCAATCTAACATACGAAATTTATACCCATTGAGTAAGTGTGTTATGCAAAGTAAGTTATTAACTGTTTGGTACTTTGGAAAAGCTCCCGATAGCCTCAGGGGGAATTTTCCATGTTACTCCTGCAACAATGATGACATCTATATAGTAGCGTAAAATACACTATCCTGAAATATATTTTTTTCACTTCGATAATTTCCTCACATCATTAAACTGAAGAATTATTTAGGAAATTAAATCTTTAATTTGTAAAATTGAATTTTAAATGTCGGAAATTAAGATTAAAATTTGAGAAAATAATTTTTTAATTTACAAAATTAAATTTTTAATTCGAAAAATTCAAGTATAAAAAATTACATTTATAATTTAGTAAATTAAGTGTTAAATTAATAGAAATAAATATTAAATGTTCAAAAAACTATTTTTAACATTAAAAATTAAAATCTATATTTAAACTTTATGTGATTGTTGAGTTTTTAACGATCATTTTTTGACAAGTTTTCTTTTTAAATATTTAATAAATTAAGCTAAAATTTTGTACGAAAGTCTAAAATACAATAAAGAATGTCAATAAAGTACAAAAGTTTTAATACTTTAAAAATTAGTTTCTATTAATTACTTTAAAATTATCAGTTATCACGATCACTTTAAATCGATTTCTCTTCATTACCGATTTCAAAGTGTTTTACTATAATTTATTTTTGAATTATTAAAACTTTTGTACTTCATTGACATTTTTACAATATTTTAGACTTTTATACAAAACTTTCAAATCAATTTATTAAATATTTAAAAAAAAAATTGTTGAAGAAATTGCTATTAAATTTCGAACAGTCACATGCAATTAAAAAATATTTTATTATACCATATTATTATATTTACTTTAATTTTTAAATATAATTTCCAATTCAAAATTTAAAAATATTTATTTATTAACTAATTAATAAATTATAACTATTTTTGCAAAAAACTATACTTAAAATTATAAAAGTTACAAAAATTGCATTTCATTAATGCTATATTTCAAATTATTTTCAAAAAAAAAATTATTAAAAATCTTAGGAATCAAAAGACAAACATAAAGAGCATACTTCAAACTGCAAAAAAGTCATCCGGCATACCACGATTATTAATACAGAAGATTCAACAAAATGTAAATCACAATTTAAGAAATTGTTTTTAATTTAAAAAATTAAATTTTTAATTTAAATTTTGGTAAATATCTAGATTAGTTAAGATATGATAAAAATTTTATTTCTAATTAATTTTAAATTTTAATTTCAAATTAAATAAATGAGATTTCAAATTAATAAAATTAAACATTACATTTTCAAAATACTATTTTAAATTATAAGAATTAAAATCTACATATGGTCAACATCGCGAAGCATGTAACGTAACAGTCTTTTTGTTTTGTCCGTAACTTTTAAATAACAGGAAATTAATAAATTTGTTTGGATGCATCTTAAAATATATTTTTTTCAATATTGTTCAATATTGTTTATGAAAATAAAATTTTTAGAATTTATTATTTAAAAGTTATGAACATTTTAAAAAGACTGTTACGTTACAAAAGTTTCGTTTTTTACGACGTTAACCATATAAGCAATTAAATTTTAAGTTTTGTCTAAATTATTTTAAAAGCCATTCATTAATATTAAAAAATTTTTAATTAAAAACAAAAAACATGTGTATAAGTAATTTTAATAAGAAGAACTTAGTTTTCAGCTTTGCCATATTTATATGTTAAAGTTATTTTGAATTGTTATTAAGAAAAAAAATTTTTGTTTCAACAGAATTTTCAATAAAATGCACTTCGACTGAAAAAGACACCGACGTCAGTGTTGAAACGTCTTAATTTAATAAATAAAAATAGTCCAGGAAATCTTGAGTTGAATTTACAATTAAATTATTAATTTATAAAATTATAATTTTAATTCAATAAATTAATATCTAAATTAAAAAATTTATATTTTTAAATTTAGCAAATTAAATTTTAAATTCAGAAAATCAAATTTAACAAATAGCTACTTCTAATGTTAGGAAATTGAATTTAAAATTTACAGCACAAGGTAAAATTAGTTAATTTTGAAAAAAAAATCTCAACCTTATTTTTAAATATTTAAAAAAAAACAGAATGAAGGAATTTTCTTTTTACGAAAAAAAATGTAGATTGAACCAATTAGTACTCTAGAAAAAAGTTGAATGCTAACATTTTTACCGCAAGCCATGGTTCTTGTTGAAGACGAGAAAGAAAAGGTTCACTATGCAATGCTAATTAAAAATAAACACTTAAACAAAATTTTTGTCATGAATGCTAAGTTTTTCTATTAAAATATAAAGTTAACATAATTAAATTTTGAAAGAGAGAATGAGGGGGAGAGAGAGAGGAGAGAGTCTTAATTAAAGACAAGGTGGTTTTAATTGCAGGAGTACTTCATGTTTTTGTATAAATACGCATACCGAGCTTGTTAAGAGAAATATGAACTTATAATGACCTCGGTCTGTATTGTTATGCAAAATAACAATTTCTCCATGTCTAACTCGAGTTACTTTTTTAATTCCATAAACAATGTACGCATCTCTCTCTCTCTCCTCTTGTTTTCTCCCAGGGGAACTAGACTATAGTTTCTGATAACGATAACTATATATAGATGATGTCACTGGGTCTTAATTGAATCAACTAAAATTAATTTCATCCGCCACTGCCCTCGAACTTGGAAAGTCAGAGGAAGCTTCAAACCGCTCTTCCTGAGTTAAAGACGCGCGGACCACCACAAACGTGGGGCGAGCTTGTCGTCGCACAAGACCCTTGACACTTAGAAAATGAATTGCTTTGCAATTCGAGAGAGAGAGAGCGAAAGGGAGATTATTCAATTTCATGAAACTGAAATCGCCGAAACCTACACCGAATTTTGATGCATTACAAACTGTTGGCACTGAAATCCTATTAAGAATTAAGACGAATTTATTGCCCGGCTCTAAAAGTCTCGTCAACTTCTTGTCCCTCGGGTATAAATTAGTCTATATATATACATGTATGTATATACTTCATCTCTAATTGGAAATGCTCTCGTTTTGCATAAGACTTGAAAAATTTGCATGTTTTCAGAAATCAAAAGAATAGTAATTCAAATTAAACTGCGTGTGTATAGAATATTAAATATTCAATTCATTAAAAAACGAATATTCACGGAGAAAATTTATTTCTGAAATTTTACTGAATTGAGTTCGGTAAAACTGGGATGAACTGTCAAAACAGTAATTTTCATTAACTATTTAATGAAATTGCATTAAGAAATAATGTAAAGTTCGTTTCAGATACACAGTCCGGTGAAATGTAAGATACTCTCTAAATCTGAATTAGTTGTTTTCTACTAATGAAATAGTACGGATTTATTTTTTTTATATTTATTATATTTAGTAAAAAGTTCGGTAAAACGTAAGAAAAGTGATTGGTAAAATTAATCAGTTACAATTTACTGAATAGTTCAGTAAAACTTGAAGAACAAAAGAAAAGAATGTTTAAATTTCTATTCAATGGAATAAAACAATAATTTATTCAAATCTTTCTGAAATATTAAGTAATATTTATATTTTCCTTTCTTTTTGTATGACTAAACAATTTACAATATATTTAACAATTAATAAGTGTTTAAAATGATTATTTAATTGCAATTTCATTTTATTAAGAATAAAATAATTATTAATTAAGTATAAATAAGTTTAAAAAATTAACTATTAATGTTAATGTTTTTCATTTGACTACAGGGCACTTTAATAAGTACACAGTAAAAAGTAAATCTTATTTTAAATACTGTCTGAAATTAAAAATGCCTTGAAAGTAATGCCAGTCTTAATTTAAGCTCGGCTTGCGTGAAAATAAGGATAGGAAATCTGAATTTACAGTTCTAGTTTTTAAATTAAGTGTAGAGCTGCTGATTTTCAACATGATTGCCTTAAATTCAGCACATTTTTTGCTGATATTCAGCAAGCTTTTGTTCTTTAAATTCAGCAAAAAAATAAGCTTTGAAATTAAACAAAAGTTGTCTTAAGAATGTTGCATCTTAAATTAAGGTACCTTTCATTGAAAATAAGACCTTCTTTTTACTATGTATTTCAATCCTGAAAATTAAGACTTTAGGCAAGTCAGGTAAGTTTTATCGAACTATTCCTGAAACGTTAGTGTCCGTCAATGAGGTATTCAAAATAAACGTTAAAAGTTTATTTAATTCATATTCATTCAAGTTTAAGTTGTTTTTAATGAAAACTTTGTGAAACGAAAATTTTCATAGATAAAAGTTCTAGAAAACAGAAAAAGCAATTAAATATATTTGGTAATTATGTAAATAAACATTTCAGTTAAATGAAAATGATGAAGTATAAAATTTTACAAAATAGAATTTAATTTCTAATAAAAATTTTGATCAAGATCAATACAAAATAAAAATTCTGTTAAATAAAAAGTTCACAAATTGATAATTTTGTAAAATAAAATTTAGTGAAATAAAAAATCTACTAATTAAAAATGTTCATTAATTTAAAATTCAACAAAATAAATATCTACTCTCTAAATTTGCTCTCTATAAAACTGAATCTGTGGAATTTCATTGAGAATCAGTCAAATTTCACTGATTCATGTTTTAGAGAATGAATTAGTATAAAAGTGTATACTAATTTGAATTAGTGCCCGATTTTTTGCTTCTGAATTAATAAATTTTACTAATAAATAATAATTTGTACGAATATTTTAATCAAATTTACTAATACAAAAACAAAAAGTAAATCACTAATTTAAATCAGTAAACATTTTTTTAATAATTCAAATTTAGAGAGCAAATAACTGTTAATTTTTTAGAACAAAAATTCGATTTTACAAGAATTGAATAATAAAAATTACATACGAAGGAAATTCAGCTACGTAAAATATTTTACTGAAAATGTAAATTTCTACTAAAAATTCTTGGAAATTAAAATATTGGAAATTTAAAATACTAAAAAATGTAAAATTCGTTAAAAAAGTGATACTAGTTAAAAAAAATTATATTTCTTTATGTTACTTTCTTAAATAGAAGAAGTAATATATTAATAGTAGAAATAAATCCCACCTATAGTGCCTTTAAAAAAAAAGTAAATGAAAATATTCACGAAAATCGAATTTTCTGACTAAAACTCGATTTTTAGTTGAAAAGAAAAAATGATCAAACGCTCTCACCGTACAAACACAGAGTACATATATACTTTTATAAAATTTTTCCTTTTCTATTTTTACATTTTTTTTTGTCACAAAAGACTAAAAGCTGGCTAGACACCGACCTTAAATTTCACGTACTATTTCTCCCATTTTCTACTCTCTTTCATCTTTAGACTTTTATATTTGTCAGCCTACTTTGCAAACAGTGAGTATTTAGTATAAGTATATTTTTAAAATGCACAACCTGTACGCAATAATCTCAAAAGAAATACATGTATAACTATTATTTCTCTAAGACAAAAGAAAATACGTAAGCTGATGATGCCAAAAACGATGCTTTTAGCTTTCAATCAAATTCTACGCCTCATAAAGAACAAATTTAAATAACACCAAAATATAATATAGTCTTGTAAAGTATTATGGGCACTTGGAACTCTTTTATATGCAAGCGGCAAGGAAATGTATTATATTACCACGAGACTAAAAGCATTACTGTATGAACTTATTAAACTAAAGAGGTTCACTTTCAGAGGTAAAGACATTTAAACCCAAATGCAACTACTTTTTTGCAGTTACATTTTTTAGAGTCTAATACTTGTAGATCTGAATAATCTAATAGTTAATAAAATCTTACTTTTGTCTGTTCATTGCTTAAAATTAGCTTTTTTGCTTAATTTATCATTTTGAATAATAAATCATAAATACTGTTGAAACACGGATAAAAAATATTGTTAGTTTTACAATCATAAAGCAATTGACAGGATATCCTTCTTGTAGAATTTTTATTATATCGAATTAAAGTAAATAAGTTTTTTTCAATAAGAAATCCAAAATGAAACTGTAAAAATTCAAAATGGCGGAATCAATATGGCGAACAAGCACCTTTAAATTTTTGCAACAGTTGAGATATGTCAACATCTTTAAGAAAGGAAAATAGTTATATTCTTTTTAATTATTTAAATTTGTTTAAATACCCAATTTTTATAGAACGTTAATTTGAAACGCATGATTATTCTCGAAATACTATTTGCCATAACAGTTATTTGATATAAAACCAAGTAACCTAAATTTCACTTAACATAAAAATCATTTGCCAAACATTTAATTTGCGAAATAAACTCATAATTCCAATTTGACATGAAAATGACTTGACACAAATTTTATTAAACATAAAAATAACTTGAAACAAATTTTAATTGACATGAATTTCAATTTGAAATTTATTTTAAATTAACTTTGTGTCAAGTGAATTTCATGTCAAACGAAAATTATGTTAAACAATTTTTTTATAAAATAAGGTTTAGGTCAACTGAAATTTGTAGCAAATTAATTTTTCAATCAAAATAAAAATTTTGTCTAATGAATTTTGTCAAATGACATTTAGGTTAAATGAATTTAATGTCAAACGAATTCAACGTCGAATGAACTTTATATGTTAAACCAATTCTAGATCAAATGAATTTTATGTCAAATGAAAGTTATGTTAAACAAAATTATATGTCAAATGACATGTGAAATTTTAGTCTAATAAAATTCATGTCAAATGTGTTTCACATTAAACTTTATTAATATCAAAAGAATTTTATGTCGAATGGAGTTTATGTTAAATGATTTTATGTCAAATGACTAATATATCAAACAAAATTTCGTAAATATTCATGCATCTCAGTAAAAATAACTTAATAACAAAAACAATTACTTGGCAAGTATAATAGTCAACAAAATCTAGCTACAAACAGGGAAAATGAATATTAATTTTGATAAAAATCGTTCCCTCAATCGATACATAAAGTGTACAAAAACTTATTTGTAGTATTGTGTGTATTTATGCTAAAATTGGAAAAATACATTTTGAATTAAAATGTTTCCAATTTTCAAACATTAAAAAAACTGGTTATCTGAAAGTAGTGCTTAGTTATAAAGAGGAGAATGAAGAAATTAAAGGAAACAGCAAAATAAATTGAGACAACGAATAGAATTGAAAATGAGAATTCTAATTGCAGTTTGGTCCAGGGAGATAGTGAGACAGTGGTATGTGCTTGTGTGTGCGTGGTCAGGAGTACAGGGCGTTTCCAGCAAACAAGATGGATTTTCGCGCTTGAAATTCCATTGCTAATTCAACTACCGAACGCTTTCCACACACAATTTTGGTTTTCACTCGTAAAAGAAGGAACTATTCACTGTACTTTGAAACTTGTATTAAAATGAGTTACGTATTCTCAAAACGAAATAAATTTATTTCTAAATTTTTACAATCTTTCATATACAGAAAAAAATTAAATATCAAAATGGTTACCTATTTGATAAGCATATTTTTTTTCTTGAATACAAAAAGAATCTCCAGAAACATTGTTTTTAATCTCCTCCTTTTTCCTCTTGTTGAAGCTTGAAACATTCGTGGATAGAAAATTTTCAAACAAAGAAGCAGATAGCATGGAAGCACATCATCGGATTATCGTTATCATTAGATTGTGGTAAGAGGATCCTCCTTTGCGGTTTGTTAAAGTACTTTTAAAAACCTTCGTTTAAACGCAAATGCTCCTTGATCCAATGAAATTAAAGAAAGAAAGAAAGAAAGTGGAAAAAGAGGAAAGGATTAAAGAGGTTTTTCTGATGTGCCTCTAATCGATTGATCTGTTCTTAAACTTGGAGCAAATTGGAATTGGAATAATTTCTTTTGGGTATTACTTTGACAAAAAGTTTGACAAGTGTCGTCTACTTTGAACACACTTACTTACAGGTGAGAAAAAAGAAGAGGAAGAAGAACAAGTAGAGAGTTTGAGAAATAATTTGCCAAACATCGATTCAGTGTTTACTTAAGAAGTAAAATATTTAGTGAGCAATTTTCTCGTATGTTAAATTTCTTCCGTAAGCTAATTATATTATACATTAGGTTTTGCCTTGTCTTGGTTAAAGAGCCTTTTGGGAATTAGGAAGCTGTGCGGTAATTGCTTTTAGCTATATTATTTACGTTGCTATTAAACTTTGGAATATAGAATGTAAGGTAGAGTATCAGAGTAAATGTAGTCCTGTGAAACGTTTCTCTATTGTACCTTCCCCAACACCTTAGTGTGTCGTTGTGCATACTGTCTCTCCCTGCTCGAGGTGCAAAGCTGATTGCCAAATATCCACAGGTTGTTGGTTTTACTCGCTATGTTTAACACTTATACGCACAATGTATTTAAATGTCAAGCGCATCCCTGTGTGTATTCATTTTATAACATCACCTACAAGGCCAAACTAATATCAATTTTCATTCAATTCTAAATCGTCATTTTCAACAATTAGCAATTTTTCTCTCCAATCTATTAATTATTTTCGACAATACCTTGAGACATTGATTATTATACGAAGTAATTCGAATCCAGTTTAGGTAATATATACAACAAATAACAATATTTCGATTACAAGGTTTAGGGCACAAAATGTAATCACAAAAGCTAAAGGATTTTCTCAAGGGGATTTCTCTTGAAGCATTTGGTTTGTCACGTCTACCGTTTACTAACCAAGATATCCGAATGGAATCACTACCTCCAAGAGAAGGAAATA
The DNA here is from genome assembly GCA_032872475.1 of Leptopilina myrica (nomen nudum). Taxonomy (NCBI): domain Eukaryota; kingdom Metazoa; phylum Arthropoda; class Insecta; order Hymenoptera; family Figitidae; genus Leptopilina; species Leptopilina myrica (nomen nudum). The sequence continues at coordinate 39,779,954 of CM065463.1, forward strand.
GCTCCTTCGACACGGGACAAATACGAAGCTACAGAATCTATCAATTTTACCAAAGCGGATACAAGAAGACTGATCCTATATAGAAATGCATCTTTCATTTTCTATGAATCTGTTGATTCAATAAGGAAATATTAATAATTTAATAATTAAAATAGCACTTATATATAGGAAAATGAAATGAACTCGGTGTAATGTAATCGGGTCATTACATTGCGTTGAACCGAATGTTGCCCTGCTTTGAATAATTATAATGTACCGATACAATATGTGTACAAGCAGAAATGCCTTCGGGAGCTTTACATTGAGTGATATACACTGATACAGAATACATTCGTGCATTACATGACCTGTCGTGATAATTCACACGTCCCGTAAAACCACACAAAGTGTCACTTGGGAACTATACTTTACAGGTGCATGATAACGTCCTAACGTCCTTCTACATTGTGATTTCCGACTTGCAAGGAACGATAAAACCCGTTAAATTGTGGATGATTGATGAAAACACTCTAATCTAAACAAACACAGCGATTGTGCGAATAGAATTCTCCATTTCATCGATTTTTTCCACTACACGAAAAAAAACAGATAATGTAACTTTTGCTCAATTTTCTTAGTACCTGCGTCAAAAATTTGTGCAATTCTGGTAAATTTTTACCTCCTCTCCCACCCACCCTCTCTTTCTTTGTTGAAGATAAATTTTAACACCAATTTTAAATCCACAGTCAGTTTCTTTTACTACGCTTCAGGTTTTTGCGATAATTACAATTTTATTTTCTACTACTTCAAACACTTTTTGTTGAAAATCAAAATATATTAGTAAGAAAAAAGTCATAATCTACTTTAAATGTTTTCGGTGTCGTTGATTACACAGGCCTACAAATTTCAGACCCAGAAACCAGACAAGTCATTTCTGATGTAATTTGTCGCCCTGAATCCAAAACTGGCAGCGAAATTGCTCTATCACGTGAAAATTCTAAGACATTCTAATCTAAAAGAGTGAAAAAGGCCATTTTTGGTAACATTCGGCTACCAGTAAAATCTACAAACGATTTTTTTAACATTAGAACAAATTTAAATAAAAATTGAATTATTTACCTTTTAAAATTTTCTAATTCCTATCCGATTTTTTTCTCTAAGATACAGCAATTTAAAGTTTAGGTTACACGACCTAAAAACTCTCAAGGAACAGAGAAATAATTGTAGAGAACTTCAACTTTAGCATTATATTCTTATAGTTTTTGAGTTCGTTAATTACGAAATCGATGTCAGATTTTCAAAATTCAAAATGGCGGATCTAATATGCGGATACTCTATAAAAATTTATCTAAATTACTTATAGCTCGTTTCTTTCAGTGGTTTTCGATTTAGTTAATTACGAATCTGACGTCCAATTATAATTATAATTAAAAATTAATTCTTTTAACTAAAGAAATTTTTTTCTGACGAAGAAGAATATATTTATTAAAGTACAAAAAAATAATCATCTCTTAGACCATTATATAATAATTAAAAAATTATTTTTTACACCACTGCAGAGTTGAATCTTCAAACATAAGGTGAACCATTTAGAACCATTTTCAGACAACAAATTTTAAAACATTTTTATTAAATTAATTAATAGAAAAAGAATAAAATATATGATTCAGAAAACCACCCATGTAATAAGTTTCAAGCAAATTCGAGTTGTTTAAATTGTTTCGTTGACCATTATGAATTTTTCCTCAAAAAGACTTTCAATTACTGATACCGGCTGTAAATCTCTATAGAAATTTGATTTGTAAATTCCATAAACGTTCCATAAAAATACAACTTTCATATCAAAATTTTAATAATCTTTTTGAAAATTTTACTATTTTTTCAATTGGAATTCTTTTCACCAACCAAAAAATTGTGGAATGGAAAAGTATTAAAAATTAGTTGAAACTTTTTCTAAAATTTCTATACAAATTTTCACTGAATTTTAAAAAATCCTAAAAAGACAAATTCGTTAAATATTAAAGCAGGTTTATGATACAAAAAATTAAACATATAAAGCAGAATTTTTACAATTGTTAATACTATACACTGAATACAGAAATTTACATGAATTAAATAATCCATTACTTGATTAATTTAAACTAAAACTTTAAAAAAAGATTTATTTTTATTTCAAATCAAACAAGCTCTATTCGGATCAATAATTTCTGTATTCATTGTAAATACGGCAGATTTAATTACTTAAAAAAATAATGACCATATATACAAATCTCTTATCTCTTTCTGTTATTATACTAAGTTGCATCAACGAAATTTCGTTCTTCGTTCGTTGTCCAAATTATATATACTATCAATGTACACAATAAGTTAATAGTGTTCTATCAGTATTAACATTTATTAATTAAGTATTAATTTCAATTGTTTAAAAAAATTGTTAATAACAATGGTATAGAATTTCAACTTTAATGTAAAAAAAATGCACTCAATTAACTTTATCCGTTTTCGAGTAATAGCTAAAAGAAAATTACGTTACTTAAAACTTTAGCCCCCTCTTATTCACTAAAATAATTAATATTTTTGAAAAAATGTAAGACTTTTTGTTCTTAACTAAACATTATTATAATTAAGTCATTTAAATGTTTTTTTAAAATTATTTATAAATTTAAAAAAAATTAACCAAAACCATTTTGTTTAAATCAAAAAGTTATTAAAATGACAAATCGTTGACAATAACATTTAAAAATGATTTAAATTTATTAGAAAAACAGAAATTGCTTGAAAATTTATTTTATTTATATATAAACGTTCAGGTTAATACCCAAAGTGAGACAAAAAATAATTGTAAATATTTAATAATTAGATCTAAAACGAATGCAGAAAATATTGAAATTTTTAAATTCAAACTTTTTACATATTTGTTCGCACTTCATATTTGAACCTTGTTTTTACTGTTTCTTATAGTAAATTTTAATTTTGTTATTTTTAATATTATTGTATAATTGTGACAAGATATATGTTAAATAATTAGTTCATTAATTACTTATAGTTTGACTGGTTAATTAACAAATTAATTATTTGTTTTACTTCCAAGAAACAATTAGTCACTCTTTAAAAATTAATTGATTACATGATAAATAAACTACACAAATCTATCTACACAGTCATGAACACAAAACACATAGACATGTTGATAATAGACAAGTAATTCATTATTTGGATCAAATAAATTCTCTTTCAGTGTGTGCCATTAAAAAATGTAATCCAAAGAGTTTCGAAATAAAATACAATAAATTTCATCTCAACGAATAATACTGATATACTTTATAATAAATATATTTTAGTTTAAAGCACAAATCCAATATTTGCAGGAAAATAGCAGAACCTTTGATGAAATCTGCAATGTTGATTCAAAGTCCAAAAAACCACAAATTCAATAATAGTAGGTAGTATGAATATTGAATTCACCATTTTGAATACATCGAAATCAATGTGAAAGTAAATATAATAGTTAAAAAAAAGAAAAAGAAAAGTTATTATTCCCCGAGAAAAATACCATATGTGAAAAAGGATATTTTTCGAAATGCTTTTTTCCATTTCACATCTCAAAAGACTCATTGAAAATAATGATGATTTTCGATATCAAAATAACTTATAGCATTTTTCTTTTCAATATTATAATTTAAATCCAATGAGATGTGAAACGTGAAAGATTAAACCAAATTTCATTTTTAATATAGATCAGCAAAAGACTGACAAGTATACTTCATATTCGAACATCGAAAAAAACTGCCCTAGAAATTTTTCTGATTTATTTAGACATAAATTAATTAGAGTTAAAGGGGTGATTAAAATTAAAATATTATTTTTGGTTCTTCAAAATATTGATTTTTCAATGTTAAAATTTAGACTTATCGATTCTCTTTTCTTGTAGACAAGAATATATGATGCATAAAATTAATTGTCGTAGAGCAGATGAAAGAAAATTTTAATCTTCACCATTTGCAAAACGACATGCAGAAATTATAAGAATTTTTCTACTTTCGTCTACTTTTTCTTCAAATAAATTTTTCCTACTTTAAAAAGTGTAAATATTTGTATAACCAGAATTAATGTTTAAGCATGATTTAAAAATATTTATTTTGAATTTTGCCTCAAATTATATACTTTTGATGACCAAGTAAACATAAGAACATTAAAGCTCACTATTAACACTGTAAAAAGAAAGTTCTAAATAAGAGCTGATTTTGGTATTAAAATAGAACCAAATTACGATTTAGTACCAAAGTTGGTACTAAATTAATACCTTTCTTTTTACAGCGAACATTTTTTAAAAATTCGAACTTATAATTTTTCTTTTGTTTGCTGAAAATAACATCATTATATAATAGAAATCCAGTAACAAATCCTTATGAACCTAATAAAAAAGTAAATTAAACAAACATTTATCAAAAATAAATAATAATGCAAGAAAATAAATTTTTAGGATGACATTCAGCTTCATTTCTCAATTACGAAACAGAAAGACTTTATTTCTAAGTTTAAATCGTTACAATAAGTTACGTTTAATTAAGTCAAATTTCTTCACAGTATTTATCTTTCAATTTTAAATCTTATATTGATTTAAGCAAACGAGTGATTAACGAAAATTAATTGACCAAACAAATATTTATACATGAATTAGTATTCCAGAATTTCGGTTAGGACATAAAAATATCATTTTAATTTTAATCACTAATAGACTCGAACATGATTTTTTTATGAATTTCGCAGTCTAAAAAAAACTTCAAGTATGGCATCGCTTTCTCGTAATCATTGTACAAATACTCTAGAATAGACAGGAAACTCACTCGGAGCACTGGTAAACATTTTAGTTTGTAGTACTACTTACAAAAAACTCGAGGGAGCTAAATTTTATGATTTACTCAAATATTATGAGAAAAATTCGTCGAAAATTTTCTCGAGAACGTTTAAAAGGAAGAGAACATTAAAACATTGAAAAGCGGATGAAAATATAATTTTCACTAAACGAAATGTAAAAAAAAATATCCCTTCATTAGTGAAGAAATTAATTTAATATAAAAATGAATTATTTTCACTTTATACTATATCACGTGAATTAAATGTATAGACGCAGCGAAGATGAATTCGATGTTAGTTTTTTAAAATTCAAAATGGCGGATCCAGTATGTCGAATAAATTGTTTTAACATCATTAAATTAGCTTAAAACTTGACACGAGGGTGTTTTTGGAAAAAAAATTTAAATTTTTTTAAAAAATCTAATGTAATTTGCTTGTAATTTTCTTTTCAGGGTTTATTTCGGTCGATATTTTTAATTTTGAAAAAGTAACATTATATTTGTAATGAGCGACCGTAAAATCCCTTAAATAATTAGTTTCATGAAAATCCAAAAGGTTGTGAAAAATTGTTAATTATAATAACTGTTTATAATTTTTTTTAAACAATAGTAAATTTCAGATATTTCTCTTCTCAAAATTGAAACAAATATCTAAATATCTTTATAATTTAAATGTTATCCTAATAAATATTGCACCCAGAGAAATGGAATATTTGTCTCAAAACCAACTAGACTTTATTTGTTTCAAATAATTTTTATTTGGTTTAAATTAAATTTCATTTGACTCAAATATATGTTTTATTTATGACGAATAAAAATTATTCCTTTATATAAAATATATTTATATTTCCTTTATAATAAAAATTTTATTTAAAACAAGTAAAAAGTCTAGTTGACAAATATACGTATTTATTTAAGCCAAATTAAAGATATTTGGTTTAAATAATATTTTTCTCTGAGTGTAAAAAACTACTCTACCCATTAATAAATAAAGGAATATTACCTTCTTGTTTTATAAAATACAATTTTACTAGAATATTTATTATAATTTTTATGTATAATATAAATAATAAATATAACATATAATTTATGAAAATAAAATTTAAGAAACTAAACAAAAACAGTTTATTACATTTTACTAAATTGTTTCTAAGACAAAAATACATTTAAATAAATAATAAATACTTAAAAAATGCATAAATTGAATTTAAGATTGACTAAGATTAGATTTCGAAAATCATGTTTAAAATTTAGATAAATTGGAATTTCGATCAAAGGAATCATAGCTTAATTGAAAATAAGATGAATTAGAATTCTAAACATTAAAAATTTTGAGAAATTAGAGTTAATTAAGATTTTAATCGATGTTCTAAAAAATTAAGACATAAATTAATAAAAGAATAGGAGAGAGAATTTGAAAAAGGAGAAAAAATGTGAGGGAAGATTACATTCTGTATTCCATCCCTGGAATAGTTTCAAATGTGAAAAAATTGTTAAAATTGTATAGAATTTTCAAATCGAGGTCTATCAGACCCAGATGGATGAAATAAGGAGAAAAAAGCAGTTGAAAGGCAAAATGAAAACTAAAATTTACATTTATATTGTATACTCAAACAGTAAGTATTCCCTGGACCACAGAATAATTTTCAACAATACAAATGTGCGAGTTACAAAGGACTTAATGACCAGCAAATAATTCTTTGGCTGTATATATACAACAACAACGAGAAATTGTCACTATACGCAAACGACATGTAATTGATATCTAACTAGTGGAGATCTACTGGTAACGTGTCTCTGACGTGCACGAAATTCGTGAATTTCTCTTGCATAGTAACTAGGCAAGCATATAGAGACAGGCAGACAGACAGACAGACGAAGATGGAAATAGAGGCTCCAACGAAGAGGACGCAAAGGACATACACACTCTCACACATATGGAACAAGAGTGAAATGTGCGAACGTGTACATCAGGAGAGAATAGCAGGAAGCACGTTTCGCAGCATCTCCAGGAAATGTAGGAATGATTGATGCCACGAGAAATTTTGGTTATTCCTGTGAAAATCGGCGGGTAACTAATTAAGTGCAAAGGGAGTTTGAGAAATTTACCATTCGAACTTTCCCGAAAATTAATTATCGCTGAATTCAAATACATACACTAATACAGTTAGGCTAAGATTAATTCCTTGGCAATTAATCATTGTCGCCGTCGTCGTCGTCGTAGTTGTCGTCATCATAGGCAAGGGATTATTGAGACAACCAAACTCGAGAGTTGCCACCGCATGTGAAGGAAAACCAATAAAATTTTATGGAAATTCTGTTAGGTAACTGATAAGATAGAAAAACGGGAATAAACTGAACAGATGAAAAGGAAGAAGAAAAAACATTTTTTCTTGAATATTCTAAATTAAACTAAGGCAGTTTAATTTTATTTATGAAGTGTTTACTGCAAAGCCAGTGGAATAAAATGCTAAATCAAAAGTACAGGTGCTTTATGATTCTTACTGAAAATTTTGTGGAATAAGAATTTAATTTAATTGTTTTTTCAATAAAATGCTCTTTGAAGTTCCACTAGCTTTTCAATAAATATGTTATCAACAGAGGTCGACGATGTACTTTTATTAATATTAAATTTATTATCATTTGTAATGCCCTCTTAATATTTCAGAAAGATTAATTTTCTATTAATTAATTTAACAATTTCAAACTTTAACTTTTATTCAAAATACGTATATTTTTAATTTTAACATAAATATTATGGAGAATATTAATGTTCCTAAAGTGTCGAACGTTCTTCTAAATTGTATTTTATTTGCAAAAAAATTATTTTTTAAATTAAAACAAATTAATTCTGAACTAAATATTGTTTAATTTCAATTATTTTACATTTTTCCGATACTAATTTTCAAAAATACTTAAGGTAAAAATAAATTTCGTTCATTTGAACGTTCAAAACTTTAGCTCCATCAAAATGTTTGAACCGTCCTTATAAATTCATCTCAATTTTTTTTTCACCGCTTGTGAGAAAGATTCAAATAAATAAACTATTGTTGTACAGAATGAAAAATTATCTGTATTAATGAATCATTTCTAATTATATTTAAGGGTAAATTTATAAATTATTTTTAAATTATGATTTTATTCTTATAATAAAAAGGTCATACACACCTTATGCGTAACGCTTTTTATGGTTGCCTAGCAACGGTTGCTAAGGACCAGTATTGCCTAGCAACGGTTGCTAAGGGTCTATATCGCATAGCAACGGTTGTTAAGGGAAATTTTTGTTTCCTAGCAACGGTGGCTAAAGATAATATTGTTCAGTATGTATGGAAACAATTTTTTATTTAAAAGTCATTAAGGTTTTCTGGGAAAAATAGTGGTTTCGTAGAATATACTGTTTATACAAAAAATGTATTTAAAATTATAAAGAAGATTATTCTTTAGAGGGAACATAATTATTTTGACAATAATTTATTTGAAAAAATTATTTTAGAAAATAAGTATGTGCCCACTATTTATACCAGAGACACATAGATCCAATTGTGTACTCGCCGTTATATTGTCGATCATCATTATCGTCAGAAATGCAAATTTTTAAGTTTGTTTTTAAATATTAATAATTTGATACCTGTTCAAGAATTAATAATAATATAAAAAATATGTATATATGCAATTATATATGAATAAAATAAATAATTAATTATTATTAAATAAAAATTAAAAAGAAATAAATAATAATAAATAAATACTAAATTTAGCGCGCTAAAGCGCTGAATTTATAAATTCAGTCTCGTATTATAAAGAAAAATGTTTAAATTTTAATATTTCAGGAAGATTAATTTTCTATTAATTAATTTAATAACTTCAAACTTGAACATTTATTCAAAATACGTATATTTTTAATTTTAACATAAATATTATGGAGAATATTAATGTTCCTAAAGTTTCGAACGTTCACATGAACGACATTATTTGTTTATTTCTTCTAAATTGTATTTTTTTTACAAAAAAATTATTTTTTAAATTAAAACAAATTAATTCTGAACTAAATATTGTTTAATTTTAATTATTTTAAATTTTTCGGACAGTAATTTTCAAAAACACTTAAGGTGAAAATAAATTTCGTTCATGTGAACGTTCAAAACTTTAGCTCCATAAATATTAAGGACTTGAATAACTTATTGTTTTATTCCATGAAATACAAATTTAAACCCTTAAATATAGTTAGAAATGATTCATTAATACCGATAATTTTTTATTATGTACAACAATAGTTTATTTATTTGAATCTTTCTCACAAGCGGTGAAACAAAATTGAGATTTCAGGAGTAAATCTTCTCCGTGAAATGAAAAATGATTTTAATTCACTTTTAAGGTACCTTTCTTCAATTTATGTAACATCCTTTATTATAGACTCAAGCTTCTTTTCCAATTACTAGAACAACATGAAAAATGATTACGATTACGAATCTGAAGTTCATTATAAAAACTTAAAATGGCAAATCCAATGTGGCGGACGAGGAAGTTGAAAATCTCTTGGATTTGCATAAAACTTATTACTTGCGGGGGTTTTTGGGTCATTTTGAAATATTAAAATTTTTTTATCTCTTATTATGCTATTTTTTCTTTGTACCTTTTTCATTTAACTTACTTTCTGTATTATTCCAATGCAAAAAAATAATGTTATCAAGAATTTAACGAGCATACAAAATTTTAGCCTATGACATATATATAAAATTCACTTTTACACGCTCAAATACACTTGAAAAGAGAATCGCTCAAACAATCGTTTATTCACATTGAACAATCAACTATTCAATTCTCTTAACTTGTTAAAACACGTACATGCCAATGAACCGAGCAGTGTCAGTAATGAAGTACTTTTCATTTTTAAACAAATTTAAATTGAAACTCTAAATAAAAAGGCAATTTAGCTAACTTTGTAATTTGCAAAATTTCTTCTTTCTGACACAGAAAACTATGTGAGGTATGCTTTGTCAACGTGAATTGTTCTTTGAAAATTATTTGCTTTTAAATTACCAGTAATAAGCTTAAAATAATTCAGGTATAGAAAGGAGTACTATTCGCTGTTTTGAAAATTCAAAATAGCGGACATAATATGGTGGGGAATATTTTTAAACTGTTTGCAAAATGTATGAAAATGATGTAATTCGAGTCACTAGGCGGATATAAATTAGAGTATAAGTTTTAAGGTAAAGAATTTTGTTAAGATTTTTACTAACAAAGATAATCATATATTCTAACGCAAAACTAGTCCTTGATACCGGTTCTTGTCACACGAATTAAAAAAAGTGAGAAAAAAAGAAAAATTCTGTAGAAAATGTTTTGCAAGATAAAGAACATTTAGTTCCATGTTAAACGCTTGGTTTCGCGTCATTGGACATTGAATGTGTTTATCGAGAAGAGAGACACACGTTTATATCCGGTTTTACCAGAGTAAAATAGTTTTTCTATTATATTGCGATTCCCTCCATTCTATTCCTCAAAAGCATTTAGATTCAGGTTATGCAGATTAGATATACATATATAGATAAGAAAAAAGCGACCTTGATATCAGTCCGATAATGAAAAGAGAAAATTCGGTAATTGAAATTTATCAAAGGGAGTTACTACATTTTTTTTGTTAAGATGGAATGACACGTAATTCAATTCCACAAGGGAGGTGATAAAAAATTGTCACATATCTAAACACATATGGTATCTTATGGGAAAACTCGTCGGCCGCAACCTTGAATTTTATAGAAAAACTGGTACTTCGAACGTTGCAAGGACTTGCGCAAAAGAAAGAGGTTTTTATCTTTATAACGCAATCCGCGATTTTCAAAGTATTTTACGTCAGAGGCATTTCAAAAAGTTACCAAGACAGGTCAATCTTTGCCGGCAGTTGAATTATTGATAGCGGCATATATTGGTGATAGACGCAATGACAATTTCGCTCCAAGATGCGATTCGTCTACACGAGATTTGATACTGCACGTTAACGTTCATGATTCTCGTTTTCTACACATCGTAAATATTTATATTAATAAAAAAAAAGCTCCGATCTTTTATCACTCGGCATTTCTAGTACCAAAAAAGGCAAAAGAAATTTCTCCTTATGTTTTTTTATTACACTAGATAGAATTTAAAGGATGGAAAAAAATTTAAAGAATATAAGATTGTATATCTTAATTTAAAGAATATAAACACAGGGTCGAAATTCAAAATGGAGACAAAAAAAATTAAAAGTTAACCAATCTGGCTTAAATCGCTTAAAATGCTGGTTAGCAGGGTCGTGAATCCACAAGCTTTCGTCGAACATAAAAAAAATTTAAATAACATTTTAAAAATGTTTACCAAAAATTAAAAATTTTATAATTCTATTGAAAATATTAACTCTAGACTTTTCTCTGTTTATTTTACAAAAATATCAGCTTGAGTAAGAATTTCTTGAACAGAGCAATACAAATTTTTCAAATTTAATTTTTAGTAATTTTATTGGTTAATTTAAGATAGAATAGCAGACACTTTTTCGAATTTTTAAATTTTTAACAAAAATTCAGATTCAGTGATCCCGAAAACCCCCTAGTATAAGCATTTGAAGCTAGATTTGTTAACTTTTAAATTATTTTGGTCGCCATTTTGAAGTAGCCATTTTGAATTTTTGACCACGGATTCGTATGGAGCGATCCCGAAAACCCCCGAGTAGGCATCTTTAGACAGATTCGTTAACTTATGAGTAAATCAAATTTTTCAAGATTATAGTTTTAATAACTTTTTCAAACTTCAATTATATATTAAAATTAATTCAATTCTAATATTTAATTATTAAATCTCAAGTTTTAACAAAACTTTCTTTTACAATTAATTTTATAATCGACGCATTTTAATAATGTTACTCTCTAAATTTGAATTAGTAAAAATTGTTACTAATTTGAATTAGTGACTGACTTTTTGCTTTTGAATTAGTAAATTTTACTAATAAATTAGTAAAAATGACTATTTATTAGTAAATTTTACTAATTCAAAAGCAAAAAGTCAGTCACTAATTCAAATTAGTAAACATTTTTACTAATTCAAATTTAGAGAGTATAAAGAATAATTCCATTTTACGAGGAATTTAGTTGAAATTGTATTAAAAATAATTGAATCTCTGTAAAAAAATTTATTATTTATGAAAATAATTGAATTATTGCGAAAAGTTTTGTTAATATTTGAATTCTTGTGAAATTTTTATAATTTATGAAAATAATTGAATTGCAGAAAAGAATTTCTGCAAAGGTAAAAAATTTGTAACTTCTCTCATTTGTAACAGTTATTTTTTTTAATTAATATTATTAATCATTTATACTAATTTTTATTATTTATCGTATTGTAAATATATATAAACATTAAATTATATCAATTATAAATTATTTCAATCAAATTGTGTTCTCAAATTTATGATTCTATATAATTTTAATATTAACGAACATTAAAATTAACATTAAAAATTAAAAAAACAGACAAACTTGTATTAAATCTTTTTCTAAATAATTAAATGATTTTAAAATTTTGTATTAAAATAGTCGATACTAAAAGTCGTTAAACTGAGGAAAATTGTGGAAAACATTTGAAATTTTGCAAAGAATTTTATGAAAATTTTAGAAAATAATTGAATTTTAGAGAAGAATTTTTATTATTTATAAAGGTAATATAAATTTTGAATTTTTTGGAATTTTTTAACATAATCTGCAATCATTTGTAACTTCTCAAAAATTCAATTTTTTACTGTTTTTAACTAAAATTCGTCTATAAATCCAATATTTCTAACAATTAATTAAATATCTATATTTAACTATGTTCAGAAGAATTTGAATGTTTAAAATTTTTCAAAACTCTAAGTTCATTAAAATTTCTAATTATACTGATTTAAAATTTAAATCTTTTAAAATCCAAGTTAAAACCTTTCAAAATTTATCTATTTATGAAAATTATAAACGTAACTCTTTTAAAACCCATTTAATTTGAATTTCAATTTCAAAAATTTAAGTTTTTTGAATACTTTGAATAAAAATCTGACTTTTCACTGACCTATGTCAACCTTGCAATTTATTTACATTGAGAAGAATTGTTTATTTACTTTTTTTCCAAATTTGTTAATAAAAAATTTTACTATAAAAAAATTTCAATATATTAAAAATGTAACTTTTAAATAAACGTAAATTTTCAAAAAGTCACACAACAATTGAGAAAATATGTTGAACATTTCCAGAAAATTGGATTTATTCGAATGAGCACAAATTTATATATGCAGAAGCGCACCAACATGTTTTACAATACGAGCTTGCAACGGGTGTTAACGAACGCGGTTAAGCTCGTTGATAGCGAATGTAATTTTATAGCCAAATCGGATCAAGAGATGGTTACAATTGTTCCAAAAAAACGAACTTAATTTTTTACTCTTTTAAAATAACGTCAAAAAAAATGTAAAAAAATACTACTAAATAAATTATTACAAGAAAAATATAAATAAAAAATTGTAAATAATTAATAGTAAATAATAATAAATTATGATAATTAATGATAATTACTAACTAATTCTGAAGAATTTAATGAGAAATAATAATAATAATTTAATTAATTTATTCATTATTCAAAACAATTTTTATTAACTACCAAAAAATAAATTTTTTCGCTCAACGACAAATCATTGTAATTAAAAATTTGATTGTCTCTATTATCTCTTCATATATGGAGATTAAAAAAGAGGACCTCCATTCGCGAAAATTCTTTTATTCCGAATTTGCAGTAAATCAAAATTTCATTCGGTGTATAAGTTCCAGTGAATCAAATTTCATATCTCGCTCAGAGAATTTTATTTAATGACCTTTAAAATAATGAAAAGTTATATTTAAAAAAAATTTATATTGAAGCACAATTTTCCAGTGCAACGATATTCTTTTTATTTATTAAACGATTTAAATTGAATTGAATTTTAATTTTTTAAAAATTAACTTTAATATCAGTAAATATGAGCACAAAAGCTAGAGAAACAATAATTGAGAGTTTAAACTTAATATTTGATGAAAGATATAAATTTCTATACATTATTCCATATATATGAATGTACGTTTATATTTCGAAAGGATATAATTTTCCCTATTAATAACAACAATTATCCACTATTATAATTACCAGTTGATGTCATGTCAGGAGGAAGTATTCGAACATTATAATATTCTTCGAGATAATCAATTGTAGAATTCTAAATATGAATTTTCAAAGTTGCTAAGTTTTCCCTTCCCTTTCTGCGTTGGACCATTCACGTTTGTAATGAATCAATCATAGTCAAGTTATTATACGTGTGAAGAAATCTGTTGATGATTCGCGGAAGCTGTAGATACACCCATTTGTGTATGGATATTAGTTTGTCTTGCAAATTTTTTTTAGAACCAGAACGATGTGTTAAAAGTTTATGATTTATTGCATAACGTGAGGATTATCTTTCATGTTCGTTATGGATTGCTAATAAATGAACTAAACCATTTTAATCTTTTTCTTCTGCTTTTTTTGCAGAAAATGTTGATGATTGTTTCAGTAAATGAGTAAAGGTTAAGAAAGAGGTCTTCTAATTGGTATGACTTCTAATAAATCATTAATTATTATATTTATGCCTTTTCAAAATTCCTCTCTAGAAATTTTAGTATATATTAATATTGATGAATATTATTATTATATTAATATTAATTGATCTAGAGAAAAATTTCGTATAAAAATACTAGAAAATAATTGAAGACTGGAATAGTTATAGTAACAATTTTTTATAAATAATTAAATTTCAAAATGTGCTAAATTTAAATTTTTGAAACATTTAATTGTGAATAACCTTAATTAAAAATTCTAAAGAACTTAATTTTTGAAAATTTTAGATTAACTGTTTTTAAGGAAGAATCTGACGTACAGTCAAAACAAAAGTTAGTTCAATGTTATAATTTCGTAATTTAAAAAAAAGACAAATTAAATTTTAAATTCCTTTTGGCTGGAAAGCATTGGAATAAAAATTACAATTCTCTGTCAATAAGAAAAATTTGTTAAATTTTAGGTTGTGTTACTTAAATCATTTATTATTAACAAAAAAGTAGGTATTCAAATATAACTTTAAATTATTCAAAATGTAGAAAATTAAATTTCTAAGCTTCTACCGAAAAGAATTTAAAATTTAATGTGACCTAATCTTTTAAAATATAAAATTATGACATTGGACTAACTTTTGATACGATTGTTTAACAGATTCTTCCTTAAAATCAGATGAATTTTGAAATAGTTATGTATTATTATTTAAATAAAAAACATTTATATAATTGAAATTTCGTAATATTAAAATAAAATCAATTACATTTTAGACAAATAAGTTAACATTTTTTTAAGAAATAGCTTCTGAAGAAAAATAATTGATTTTGAGAACAATTTTAATATAAAACCTAGAAACTGATTGAAAGCGCAAAAATTAGAGTAACAGTTTTTATAAATAATCGAGAAAATAATTATAAGTTTCGAAAGGTTTTAAATTAAAAATGTTTTGATATTTCAGTAAAAAATTTATTTAATAACAAATTTAAATACATATTTTAAAAAATTAAAATTTTGAATAAATTAGTTACAAATTTTAGAATATTGCTTAGTTT
The DNA here is from genome assembly GCA_032872475.1 of Leptopilina myrica (nomen nudum). NCBI lineage: Eukaryota > Metazoa > Arthropoda > Insecta > Hymenoptera > Figitidae > Leptopilina > Leptopilina myrica (nomen nudum). The sequence goes on from CM065463.1 coordinate 39,795,456, forward strand.
GAGAAAAATTACAGTTCTTATTTTTAGTTCAGCATTTTCTAATCTAAAATAATAATAATAGTAAATTTCAATAGATTCTAAAATCTATTCATTAAATATTTTCTGTCTTTGTAAATTTTCAATTTTAATGTATACTATCTTTATTTTTCCGCTATCTTTCAACTCGCACGACCTTTATTTTTCCACATTATTCAAACAAAACAAAAAATGGTATCTAAAAAAGGAAACATCGTTATTTTAATTCTAAAAATGCTCATATAGATTATCAAGTGATATTGACTCGTTTTCAGTAAATCAAAATTCTTTTTCTTTTTATTCGAATTGGCGAAAAAAAAATTTTCAGTCCCATAAAAGCAAATAAAGAACGTTAATAGTACAGCAAACATGTGCAAAACCCTCGCCATGTGGGAAAAACCAATTGCCAATTCACTTTTAGCGTAATTACACTTAGCGAGAGAACGCCTGCCTGCCTATCGTGCACCCGAACAGTACTTTTCATGGAGACATGATCGTTATCGGGGGGAGGGAGTGAAAGAGAGAGAGATAGACTTCCATTCGCGTATTGTCGAATCGCGTTTATTTACACGCAATCGGATTTGCTAAACCCTAGTCATGTTTATAAATCCGACAAAAAATCCAGTTACAAATAGAAATTCGAAATAATTTTTCAAAATAATCATATTTACAAATTCTATGAATAAGTTGGGATAAAGATGAGTTAAATTTTTTTTCTTTAATTTCATAGCGTCTCATTATAATAAGTAATTGTTATTCATAGTAATCCGAACAAAAGTTTATTTACTTTAATATTTTATTATAATTATTCATCATCTTCATTATCATAATTATTATTATTTTTAAGCGGCGCTCAAAGTAATTTACTGTCATTTGACAGAATTAATATTATTATTATTATTATCATTATTATTAATATCTATTATTCAAAATCCTAAAAATAAAATTTAGATTCTAAAAAGTTTTTAATTGATTTTCCCTCTCTTATATCAATATTACATTATATTATCATAGTTAATAATTATAATTAATAATTAACTATATTAATCTCCGCATTCTTTTGTTTAATCTGTCCGCAGTTGGAAGTTAGTTTTTGTGTATGATTTTGTTTTTTTTCTATAAAAAATATTTTTTGACAAATCGAAAATATGCAGGTATTTTTTCATGATCTAAATTTTTTCAAGTTCGATTTTTTAACATATCTTTTTGCTATTTGACCTCAGGAGTTCAAAAATGACATTTTTAAAAAATTTTTTAAATTCTAGGTCTCACCTGCGGACATAAAATGAGAGTACTTTGAGATAGATTAATAAAGTTTAACTATATATTTTTTTGATTTTTAATTTTTCAAAAAAACGTTTTTTGCCCATAACTTTAAAAAAATGTTAGGACACCTATAAATGTTTTTCTCTAATTTTGTAAAAATTTTTTTAGACGCATCTTTTAAGCCCTCAATGAACATTTAATTTTTCTTCCATATTCACCGGGGATATTAAACTTTTAAAAATAAAAAATTTAGAAAAATAAAACTTTTTTAAAAATTTTGTTGAAAAATGTAGAAATAATTTTGAAACTATAGTTACCAACTTGTAGAGCATTAAAAAACGCTTCGATTTACCTACTTTTGAAGCTAATTCGATTAGAAATAAACAAGTTATGGATATTTTAAAAAACAGAAATTCTAAAGGAAATGTTTTTATGTGCGGAAGTATTTTTATTTTATTTTTTTAATATTGGGAAAAATGTTTATAAACAATATTTGGCAACTAGGAAATACGATTGAAAATAAAACAGAAAATTTTTAAATTTTTAGAATATAAAGGAAACCATTTTATTGAAAAAAAAATTTTCCGTTAATTAATTTATTTTCGAATTTCTTTAATTGTAAAATTATTCGAAAACAATAATTTCTTTTTTTTAATATTTTTAAATATTTAATTGTTAGGTATTCTTTTTGTATAGGAATTAGGATTTAAACAAATTTTAAATTCAAACTTTTTTGAAATTGATCAACTTTAAAAATATTATTACAAAACATAAAGATAACGATAATTCTGTGATCAGTTTTATTATTTCTGAAAAGAATGGAATATTATTGAGAAGAAATTTCCATTATTTATGGAAATAATTAAATGTTTGCGTATAGTTATATTTTAATAGTAGATATTGAAAACATTGAAATGAGGAAAATTTTTGAAAATAATTAAATTTTAGAGCAGATTTTTTTTACATTTATATTTATATAAATTATATTTATATTTAAAAATAAAAATGTGTAATGTCATCGAAATTTTTTTGTAAATTAAAAAAATAATAGAGTTTTGTAATAAGAATTTTATTACTTTTGAAAATAATTTAATTTCTGCAATAATTTGTAACTTCTTCAAAATTCAACTTTTTAAAGTGTTTTTAATTTAAATTCTTCTATAATTCCATTATTATTAATAATTAATAAACAATGTATTGACAAATTTAACTAAGTTTAGATGATTTTGAATTATTAAAAATTTTCAAAAATGTAAGTTGATTAAAATTTCTAATTAAATTCATTCAACATTGAAATATTATAGAATTTCAAATTAAAACCTTTTTAAGTTGATTTATTTTTTAAAATTGTAGAAGCAATTCTTTTAAAATTGAATTTATTTTGAAATACTTAAGTAAAATTATTCATTAAAGATTTTATTTATTTTATGATATTGTTTCATGATTTAAGTTATTTAACCTTCCATCACACACCTACGGAGGGATTCCCACGGTTTCAGTATTTTATAGATAACTTTTTTTCACGCTATAAAGGACACAGTCTGCCCCGATACCTTTCAGACACATCCTCTTCTATATAAATATAAAGAGAAATTTAGTTTTATTTAAAAGAATAATTAATTATTATATTTTTAAGTCGACCTGATCCCTAAAAAGTACGGGATGTCCTCTATAGGTGTGCTTTCGCGTATGTGAAAAATGTTAAAGTTCCAAATGCGTCGTTTCCACTCACTTAAAATTTAATTTTAAACATTAAAATATTTATTGATTTAGTAATATTAATTTTATATATTAAAAATGTTTTTTTGAATTTAATAAAAGGACTCAAATTTTTATTTGAAATTCGAATGAGAATTAAGAAATGATTAGAAAGATATTGTTAATTTTATTTTAAAAAGGGAGTGAGAAGTCAGCAGTGCGAATGTTTGCCAGTTTATTAGTAAAATTCACTAATTAAGCAAAAAGTCAGTCACTAATTCAAATACGTAAACAACTTTACTAATTGAACTTCTTAGAGTCACAAAGGGCAGAATTAAAAATATTCACCTACTTTTCAAAACTAAGGTTTTAAGAAGAACATCAAAAAATAGAAATTGCATAAAAAATGTTAATATTGGGAGTTAGAATTTAAATCTTTAGCATTTTTAATGCAATATCTAAAAAAAGGAAAAAAATCGAGGAGAACTAAAAAAAATTTGTATTGCAACCTTTTTTGCTATTTCGGTGAAATAAAGAGAGATTTTTTTTGGTTAGTGCAGGGAAAACTTGTTCAAATTAAGACAAACACTCGAAAATGTAGATATAACTTCTTCTTTTTTTGGACATTACGATAGATATGTACACATGTATAGAATCGTGTGTCAGAATTTGAAATATGAAATGGTAAAGGGAAGTCCCTGTGTTTTCTCACGTGAATAACTTCAGGTTTGGTAATCTCGAAATAGTACTTGCAGTGGCATATATTAATAAGGACGAGGGATTCAGGGGCGGTAAAATAGCGCATGAACCGCGCGAGGTGGAGGAGGGAGGAAAGGGTTGGTTGTGATTCCCTCGCCAGCTGCTGTCGTCCCGATATGCACTGTATTAACGGCATAATATGCCACACCACGCTCGTACCACCCACATCCAACATACCTAACCAAGCTCTTACCATCCTACTTTCTCTCTCTCTCTCTCACTCACAACACCAACTCCACCCTTGCGCCATCTTCCAACAGACACTATATACGTCGTACATAATTCCCCATCTTTCGTCCATCATGAAATATTTAAGGGTTCATCCTCTGTCCTCTCATTATCATCATTATATACTTGAGCAAACATTCCTACAGCAAAAATTTACATCAAGACGCACTACTGTTACACTATTTGAAAATTCCCCCCTCATTTTTCAATTTACTGCTTCAAGATTGCTATTCCTCATTCAGAAAATTATAATCTCTTTCCATTTTTTTACATATTCCAAGAAACTCATCTCCATTTTGTATCGATCTGACAATTTGCAAAAAATTGCAAAATTCGAGAGTATTGTGATTTCATTTAGAGCGCTACTTCTACCTACTTGAGTACTTGAATACCAATTTCAATAAATCGTGTTTCATATACATAATAAGCATACCACAAGTGTTTACTAATCTGTCCCAGAATACTATTTGCAAAGATGTATATAATGTGAGGGATCTTGAAATTCATTTTACTGTGGAGTTGAAGATGAAGAATAGATATATAAGTTGGCAGAGTGTATTTGCCATGGACTGAATGTAACCATCTGCACAAAAACCTCTCGATTCTCTGAGAGGAAAAGAAGAGAAAAAAATACGCATGCCACTTTCCGTCTGATACAAAGTGGCTATATATATTGATTCTGCAAGCCAAGTGCCACATAAATATTCATGATACTGTTAGAAGGATCAAGCACCAAATATTAATGCATAATAAAGCACTGCTCTTGAACAAACAAGTTAAATATACAATAACCTCACCACGCACTCTTTACTCAAACATATATAGCTGTATACTCTATCTCAAAATTAAACAAAAAGAAATTTTATTTACATTTATTGCGATTATATTAATTTACTCTTCTAACAAAGTGGATGATGTTCAATTTACAGAAATAGTTTGTATGTTTTTATTTTGAGGTAATTATAGGGTCTTTCGACATTAAATGGTAAATCTTGTACACTTATAAGTCGTTTCGATTTTTACATTGGAGGTTCAATTACATGTCATGATTTGCAGATAACCTTAAAGAATATTTTAACTGGAGGACAAAGATTGAGAAACATGATTTACTTTTGCCACGCAAAAATTTACAGTCTCCACGCTAAATTTACTTTCGCCAAGTCTCTATTCAGAATTCATAAAAATTGTACTTTCACCATGTTTATTAACACGAAAATTTAACATAAATAAAATTTTTTTTGACATAGTCAAGTAATGTATTTTTTAAAACAGGATGCATTAAATTTCCATAAATGTAACACATAGTATAGAATTGTCAACTGTTCAAACTAACATTTGAACGTATTGTCATTTAACCGAACAGTCATTTGCCGAAGTTGCAGATTAACTAAAATGACATTTAACCGAATTATCATTTTTCAAAATTGACATTTCACCTAACTGACAATATGTCCATCAGGTAAAACATTACTGTCATTTGAGCAGACAGGCATTTAACTCAATTCCTATTTGTTCATATAGACATTCAATCGAACTGTCATTAAACCTGATGTTATTTGTGCAAGCAGACATTTATTGAAATTGACATCTAACAGAATTACTATTTGTCCAAACTAATACTCAAATGAACTGTCATTTAACTCGATTGTCATTCATCCAAACTATAATCGAACCATAATTTAAACAAACTTTCATTTAATTGCAATAAAAAGTCAAGTTTCAATTCACAATTGCCCGAACATCCATTTCTCTACAGTGACATTAAAATAATTTGTCATTTCTCCAAATTGACATTTAAATTAACTGTCATTTAATCCACTCTCTAAATTTGAATTAGTAAAGATGGTTTACCATTTGTTTAAACTGATATCAAAACGTATTGTCATTTCACCGAATTACCATTTACCTGAACCGACATTTATCCGAAATGATCCGAATTGACAATTAATATAACTATCATTTAAGTAAATTACTATTTGATCAAACTTTCGCTTGTCGTAATTTGTATTTATCCAATAAACTATAAAATTTAACTGAATTGCCATTTAATCTAAATGCCATTTGTCCGAATAATTTTTTATCGGAAATTGCAAATTGTTCAAATTTTCTATTAACGTAATTTTTTTACAATATTTAATATACAAAGCATACAATATTTATATAAATGCAAATTTTTTATACCAAGAAATGTTTATTACATACATGAAACTCTAGGTTTTTTGGCAAAGTAAACTAGCATTTGTCGGATTTTTATTTATTATAAATAAAAATACCACATGGAAATATACAAAAAATAACACATTTTTTAATTGACAAGTTCTAGAATTTTAAAAGATGACAGCAGTCAAAAAAATTGTCAAGCCTTGAAAATAATTGTTTATAAGAAATTTTACCTTTTTTCAAATAGAAGTATTTTTCAGACTACTGAAGTCAAACCAAATAACGGAATGTTATTTTGACAAATGACAGCTGTCAAATTTTTAAAATCAAGATTTATTAAAGTATTATGCAACAGTTTACTCAATTTCAAGTGTTCTTAACCTTTAGAGGGCCGGTAAATTTGCACAGATTTTAGTACTTCTTTATTACAAAAAAGTTTATAAATAAGAAGTCAATTCAATAAAATGATTCGACAACAAAAATGGTGGCCACTATAGTGGCCACCCCGGCCCTTTAGAGGTTAAATCACTAAAATGAAACCAAATGGCAATATATCATTTTGACAGTTGGCAGCTGTGAATTTATGTCTATTTAAGCAAAGAAATATTACATTTTAGTTTTAAAATTTGATATTTGTGTTTTAAAAATTTATTCTTCATCTTTAAAATTTATTGTAATAACGGAATGTTATTTTGACAGATGAATAAAACAACTGTCTCAACTATAAGAATGACATGTTGACATTTGATTTAATCTCAGTGTTATAAAAACACTTAAAATTGAATAAAGTACTGCATAATACTTCAAAAAACTTTATTTCTAAAGGTTTGACAGCATTTATGACAGCTGTTGTCTGTCAAAATAACATTCCGTTATTCGGTTCGACTTTAATAGTCTGAAAAATACTTCTATTTGAAAAAAGGTAAAACTTCTTATAAGTTACTTACTTTAAGTTTGCAAAGTTTTAAACAAAAAAAAATCAATAAAAATAATAGTTAGAGTATAAAGTCTGAAGAAATGCACTAAACTTATGTTAAACCCCATTATTTTTTATTTAAACATAATAATTTTGATTCAATACATACTAAGTTTGGTTTAATAAAAATTACATTTAATTCAATAATAAAATATGTTTAAATTAAACATATTTTTTTTGGTTGAATGCTTATGTTTGGTTTAACAAATTTTTTTCAGTGTACAGACACGGTTTAATACTAATTAAATGAGCTATCCTTGCGCACAGCTCTTTTTTATCATATTTGGAACCGAATTAGGGGGTGGAATGAAAGAAGTTTAAAATTTCGCAAATTAACGACCACTCTATAGTCAAAATACCTACACCAAAAACTTTATAAAAATCTTAAAAATACAGTGATAATCAAATCGAATAATATATTTTACATACTTTTTAGAATCTACTTTAAAAAATGCATGTTTATACTAAATATGAACCAAATCGGTAAAGTATTTTTTACAAGAGCAAGAAAAGTAATTTTGCTAGAAAGCGATAATAATAGGGTTCGATACGTAAACATTCATGCTTTTGTTTTAAAATAGATTGTAATTTCAAAGTTTTTAACGTAAAAAAATATTTACTGAAGATTTATTGTTTCCTTTATAAAAAAAGATCTCTAAAGATAGCATTGGTGCTCAGCATCGAAAACTATTTTTTCTTATTTTTAGTGAATTTTTTTTTAAATTCCTTTTTTTCATTCATCTAAGAAGTAAAAAACTTTTTAATAGTACCTTTTTAAACCTTAAACTTTAGGAACAATAGAGTGATTTTTTTCGATGCTGAGCATCAATGGTGACTTCAGGGTCCTAAAAGACATGTAGCCACTAAAATCCAGAATTTTCATAGCATTAGTATAGAAATGTTAAATTCCTCCACTACTTTTGATAATAAATTCTCCGCTTTTTGCCTAATTTTTCTGACCTATTTTACCATTTTTGACATTAAAGTGAGTTTCATAATTTTTTTGCTCTATGACAATACTGAAAAATTCTCGTTCCAGCTAAAACATAGTCGCTACATTCTGGTAGATACTATATTTTAAAACAAAAATTAAACAAAAATTTCAATTTTACGTTCAATGTCACTAATTATATAGGTATGTTTATTTAAATTTTTAATATATAATTTCTAGCGAACAATGTCCCCCTTTACATGTAATGCCAACAATGCCATGTGACTAAAGAAGCAAAGCCATGCGCGTGTCGTGTTTCGAGCATTCTTCCATAAATTAAAGCTAATGAGGAACGGAGGTCCACAGAGGTACAAATTCCGAGGAAAGTTTTGTGCTCGTCACGTAAACTAGGAACATTCGGGAATCCTATCCTGTAAATACTCAACAATAAACCGTCAACGGCTACCAACTTTTCCCATTATCCATTAACCTAATTAGTTTTGGATTTTCCTAGTGTATTGAGAGTTCGACGTTCTTAGAAGTTGTCGGTTTCTAAACTCTCCGCTATATACATATATATATATTTGTATTTTCGTACCAAATAGGGTGAACTAGTATCGCAATTGCGACGTCTTTCTAACTACACAAATAGATGGTCAAGTCTGGATTTGGAAAGTTAAACTTTTCGAAAGAGAGAGAGAGAGGAGAGTGCAGGTCAAAGTGGTTAAACAACTACTTACTCCAGAGAAGATGAAAGTACAGCAATTGGCAAAAGTTTTTTTTTCCTTTTTCGACTCAAGAAAGAAAAATAAAATCAATTAAAAATTTAACTCGTTATATTACCACCAAGTTTTAATGAACAAACATTTTTTTCTCTTTCTCTCTCTTTATGATGCAATAATCTTCCAAGTTTGTTTGAAAACTTTTGGATCTGACAAAATAATTGAAAATATTATTTAAAATCATGTATTTAATCAAGTGGGGATTTTCGCCAGTCATGCTTGATGCATAAAAGTCAGAGAGGAAGATACAGTCGTGTCAAGTTGGGTTAGTAAGGTACACTTGTGCTCAAGACACTTGTTTATGTACGTGGAAGAGTAAACAAGGGCGATTACAGTGCATTTGCGTTAACATGTTACATAAATCTACTTCATGGTGGAGTGCAGATTTCTAAAATGTAACAATGAAGAACAGATTTTTCTTTTTTTGTGGAAGAATACAAAAGAGTGCATGCACAGCAAATTTTTATGCGAGAATTCGGTTAAATATCAGTTCGAACAAATGGTAATTGGATTAAATGACAAATCAGTTAAATGTTATATTTGGTTAAGTAAAAATTACAGGAAATGTTACTTTGACCAAACGGAAAATCAATTAAATTGTAGTTATGTTGAAAATCAATCGGGAAATTCACTATTATATAGAGGATTCAGTTTTACTATACATGTGTCATAAAAATCTAAAGAGGAAAAATAAAATTGCAAAGTTCTGAGCTGTAACTAATCACTTAAATGATCTTGCTGTCGCTAATTTCCAATCTGCCATAAAATTTTAGAAATTTAGTATGTCGGATAAAATTTAGAAAATATAGTTATGCTTATGATTTAAGCTTAACATTTCAAACATTATTCAGAAATATTAGATTCGTCAAATTGAATTTCTAAAAACTATTATCAGATTGGAAATTGGCGACAGGAAAAATATTTCAGTAATTAATTACACCACAGATACTTTACAATTTTATTTTTTCCCATTCGATTCGGACACTTTCGTAGGAAAAGCAAATGGTGGATCACCAATTTTTCTTAAAATTAAAAATTTTGTAGTACTTGGGCTACTAAATAACTGTACCAAACGGTTTTGCAAAAAAAAAAATTTTGCAAGACATTTAAATTTGGAATTTAAAAAAAATGACTTTTTTCGAGAATTTTTATTTCGAAAACTATTGCTTCTACAAGAAAAAGTCATTTATTCCAAAATTGTACAAAAAATATCAATTTTTTTGAACTATTAAAAAAAATTAGTATACTCCTCGAGACTCCAGTTGACTTCTAATTGACAAAGATTAAGATTTCTTTATAGGACTCCAAAGTCTAAGAAAAATCCGCCCACTTTTATCCGAATTTAGATCCTGCTCTAAACTATTACAAAAAAGTTTTTTGTTATATTAATTCATTTTTAAAAAACTAGTCAACTTCATTAAACACTGAGAAAACATTATACTTAACTTAAATAGAAAAATAATTTTAAATGATTTTGTTTAATTAAAATTAGTTTGTAAGTTTAATCAAAATATATAGAAAGTATCTACTACTTTGATTTAAAAATATTATTTGTTTGAATAATTATATTTAATTCAAACATATTTTCTGTTTTGATTTAAACAAAAAATATGTTTAAAAATTTTATGTTTGATTCAAACTTAAAAGTGAATTATAGATAATTTAAAATCAATCACAACTTATGTTTGAATTTAACATATTATTTCTTTAAATAAATCAAAAAATATGTTTCAATTAAACTTAAATAAGTTTGACTGTATAGCAAAGACATTTTAAGTTTGATTTAAACAAAATAAGTTTGAATCAAATATATCGCACAAGAAAAACAAAGTATAAATTTTAACCTGATTTTGGGGTAAAAATTCACTGCAACAAAATTTCACCTGGGTGAGGGCACCACTGTCTATGTGAAATAGTATTAGTTAAAATTACCCGCAACAAAATTTATACTACTTTTTTTCTGTGCGTTTTCTCAGTGAAATGCAAAAATTTTTGAAAAATAGTCTGAAGTACATTTAATCCGTCATATTGATTTTTCGAAAACTGACACTAATTTCGTAATTAGCAACCTAAGAAACACTAAATAATAAATTTTAAGCAAATTGGATTAATTGTTAAAAAAAATTGTTCATCATATTGGATCCACTGTATTGACTTTCAGAAATTCAACTTCAGATTCGTAATCAGCGACTCAGGCAATCCCCGAATTAAAACTTAAAACTAATATTCAATATTCATATTTGCGTGAGCTCAGCATCCCAATTTTCAGTCTCAAGCCAATAGGAATCTCCTGTCATAATTCTCTTTTTGGTGGGGACAGGACAAAGAGTCTCAGTAGGGGAATATCCCCGTCTTTCTTCACGTCCGTGCTTTCGATGCATTCTCCATTCTTTACATTTAAAAATTTGCAACAATGCACAGGCTCAAACAATTATTGTTCGACGTAATTTCTTTCATGCGTACTTCTACATTTTGTCGACAATCTTCATAAGATGAAAAGATGATTTCATCTTAATTATAGTAAGAACCGAGAACGTGGAGACGACAGAATTCCACGAATTTCTCACGCTGGATGACGCTAATTAAATCCCAGCAAGGACTTTCGGTATCCAAGAGAAGTGATGAGGTTAAAGCTCAAGAGTTGGTGTAGATGAGTTTAAACGTAATTTACATTTTATTAATTTTAGTAAATTTGTCAAAAAAATCACAAACTGAGAACTAACAGAAACATTTGGAGAAAAGCGTTCGTTGGAGTCTTGTCACAGAGCTCCTTTTTTTAGTATTTACTTGTAGAATACAGAGATCTAAACATATACTACATTTTTATATATACTACATTGTTATTTGTCACAGATCCTAAATGGTAGAGAAATAAGTTAATTATTTTTCACAAAAGGAGGCAGAAGAGTTTTTCTCAATATATCCAAATATTTAAAATGCAATGACTTTAAAATCGCCTATGGGTTTTAACCCGGATTTCTTCCCCAGTAGTAGAAGTCCTTTTTCTTGTAAAAAAAATCTTGCGCCATCATCAGAAGATAAAACAAAGGACACTCCTATTAATACAAAAATATAATCTCTCGGTTGGTAAATGGATGAACAAAGACAAAACATCCTGGGAAAGAAAAAGGGTTTAGATATGCAAAAGCACTGTAAAAAAATTATAAAAGCTGATCTTTAAATGAACGACTTTTCCAACACAAACCCAAAATATTAATGGCACATCGTGCAATGTAGATTCAAGATCTTTTTTCTTTCTCGAGCAACATAAGAAACTGAAGAAAACTGACAAATATGTTCATTTGACAATTCGACTTTTTTTCCAACTAGTCGAAGGGTGATGAGCTTTAATTAAAAATTTTATGTTTTACATGAAAATACAAAAGTTCGAGTAAAATGTAAATACATTTTTCTTACTTATTACCTCATATTTGCTTTTATTTTATATCAACATTTTATAAAAACAACTCAATCGAAAGCCACAATACGTAATGAAAGCACGACGAACGTGGAGACGACAGCATTCCGCGAATTTCTCACGCTGGATGACGCTAATTAAATCCCAGCAAGGACTTTCGGTATCCAAGAGAAGCGAGGAGGTTAAAGCTGAAGTTGGTGTAGGTGAGCTTAAACGCAATTTGCATTTCATTAATTCACCGCCACGCGAATTTTTCTTGTCTCGCCTTGACAGAACGCGACCTCAACTGTACACTTTACATTTACGTGGAAAAAGGGGTTCATTTCGTTTTGAAGTCGTCGCGTTCTGATTTCGGCTATATAAAGAGAAAAACCACATTTAAAAAGAAGAAGAAAAACCGTTCCCTTTATTAATTTAAAAAATAATAATGATTTACTTTGTTTTATCGTAAAATCACAAAAAATATACCACATCAAGCAACCATGGGTCATTAAATATTCTCTGACGATGAGAAAAATAGCTTCCTTTTTTATAATACCCTATAAAAAGTAGTTACTTTAGTGGCTTGATACAAAATTCATAATATAAACACTCTCCTTTTTTCTTTACTTTTTTAACAGCGCATTCCATTACACTGATAGAACGAAATTTCCAGTATAAAAATTTCCCGCTCAGACAGAAATGATAGAATGTGATTTTATGTCAGAATATAAAAATTCATTCTACGCTAAATTAAAATACTATATTTAAGTCGAATTTCAATTTATCTTCGAAAAAAATCCCTTTGAAGGATTGCAATATTTATTTTTTTATCAACTATTTTGCAATAATTTTTGACCAAACAAAGCGGATTGAAAAAATGCCACTCTATATTCAACTATGAAAATGAGTTATTTTTTTTATATGCGGGATAAAAAATGTGTGATTTATATATTTTTTTTACATGACAAAGCCAAACTAAATCCTTTAGCAAGTAGGAGAGAGGAAGCGATTCACGTATTACGATTCAACCAACTCTCTTATCTTTTGTGTTCGCCATCCACCTGCAAAATTTACTTCTACTCCCGCAGTGACCTCTCGTCCCATTAGTATTTTTCATGGAGTTGGTTGAGTGTGTCTATGTAGGATGTGAACTGCTATTATGCTCAATCCCTTATCGTTTCTACCATGCCATATATCTTCGAGCATCACTTCCTTTCTCTTTCACTATAACCCAACGTATATATGTATAGAAAGAGAGAGAGAGAGAGAGAGAGAGAGAGAGAGAGAGAGAGAGAGAGAGAGAGAGAGAGAGACGAAGAAGAGTGTGCAGAACGAAAATTATACGAACGGAACAAAAATGTGATTGGGATTTTCAGCTCTAAGGGACCGTCGTCGTAGTAGTAGTTGTAGTCGTCATTGAACATCTTTCAAACCATTCGGATACTTTGAAGAAATGTTGAAAACACGTTTTACGAGTCGTTACCAGAAAAATCAGAAGAATATAGTTTACGATTCTTTGATAGAAAATATTTTCCCATCAGTGGAAAGACATTTCATGGTACATCATTTTCATCATAAATAAAATTGTAACAAAATAAAAGAAATTCAACACTTTTCATTAGGACTAATGGAAAATCTTACTCCATAATATGGTAAAAATACAATTTCCTAAGACTGCAAATAGAGAAACCAAATACGAAACTCCGAATTTAAATGTTAGTCCTAGAGTTATATTTTTACTTCGTTAGCTTAATTAACATTCAATTTCGCACCAATAGTTCTTTAAATTCCAATTCATATGGCATGAAAAATATCTCGTAAATGAGAAAATGTGAATAAGGTTTATTTAATAATAATTATCATTAATAATTGAGTTATAAAATTCGGGATTCCTAATATTTTTAATTCCGAATTCTAATCAAACTCTTCTCACAGATAATAAATAAAAGTGTCAAGATACATTTTCTCCTATGACAGACGATTAAATATCAATAAAATTTACCAGTAACTTGATACACGGGGGTTTTTGTGGTCGCCAAATTTGAGTCTGAAGTTGCAAATTCAAAATGGCGTATCCAATATGGCGGACGAAGGATAAAAAAATAGTATTTACTTGAACCTTCATACAAGGGGTTTTTTGGAGTTGATGAATTAGAATTTAAAGTCGAAAATTCGAATTTCAAAATGTCGGCCTTGAGCCAAGATTGTCAAATTGTTGCTCCAACATCATCTTATGATCTTCGCAGCGTATTTTAAAGCAAAAAAAGATAATGAAAATTGATGATTAAAACAGTCCTATTAACAAGAAAATACCTCCATACCGAGCTAATTTAAATTCACGTCACCAATTTACTGTCAAATTATCTGCAATTAATGAAACAAGTTATTCATACTCGAACAATTTTTGTTCACTTTACAAACTTTACTTTGTAAAATCAACAAAATATAGTTCGAACACGAAAGCTTTTGTAAAGTAAACAATATTTTTCCCCGCTTTATATGTAGTTTAAAATATATAGCGTTCGGTAAAGCGTACCCAGTGAAACAACAATAAAAGCTTTTATTTGACAACCTCGGCAATAAAATAACTTTATGTAAATAAATATAGGGAATTCATTTAACGCAATAGTGAATAAATCTGTTGGCCGTCTCTTTGAAAGGTTAAAATGCTTTTTTTCCACCCCAGTGAATTAACTGTCTATATTCTTCGCCGAAAAAAGAACCCACCCCCTCCCCCCATAGTCCCCATTTCAACAGATTTCCCCGACTACATATGCCTAATTCATGAAAACATTCCGTTGGTGAAAGCAGTGGCATATTAAGTCCAGAACAAGCAGAGCGTGATAAAAAGCACGAAATGATTTTATATCTCACATATGTTGAATGGTTTAAGAGTTCACGAATACATTCATAGAAAAGAGAAAACGTTGAAATGAACACACGATGAGAGTACAAATACACAGTGTCTTGTCGTATTTGGGATGTGTACCTGTGCGCACATACATCTATACCTATTCCTAAATAAACTTCGCAGCGCTCCAGTTTGCAACCCAGGACGAAATCCTTTACTCTGCATCCATAATATTATTGCCCGAATGAGATATCAACATTATTAATTTCTAGTGCCGTATAGTGCATCATCCCCTTTGCCATCTCAAGCTCAGTTTATATATAATATGCATTTCGCGTGGAACATTCCATATACGTATACTTACTTGTATTGGTACAATAATTTAAATTTATCTGCACTTTTCTACTTAAATAAAATAGATTACTATTTTCAGACAATTTTCCCAAAGAGAAGGACTTCAAAAAGGAGAATAGAAACGAGAAATACTGTTTTGCCTTTCCATTTGCCTTTTACCATTACTTACAATTAGAATTAAAATTTTAAAATTTTATCCAGACATTTTTAACTTGTAGCACTTTCACTGCTAAAAGTCAAATTTTTTTTTAAAATAAAGTTGCGGAAAGTATAACCACATAAAATAAATTATACAAGATATAAAAATGATTATTTTGTGCAACACATGCTGGAAAAAGGATACTTTTCTTTAACATAAATGCAACACAAAGTGGTCAGTTTCTGCACATTTAAAAGTGTGCAAGAAAATGTACTGTCCCGCACACTTCTGATTACTTTTTTACACTATGCAGGAAAGTGTACTTTCCTTTAAACTTTTCTGTAAACAGTATATTATACATTATAATCAACATAAAACTACATTTATTGATTAGAAAAGTATAAGAAATACTTTTTCGGTAAACAAAGTACTTTGTGCAACATGTACGGAAAGAAGATTTTCCGACTTCGTGCTATTATGTATAGTACTTAATTTAATAATAAATGTTTAATTGCATTTTAGTTTTTAAATTAAAGAAAGCAAAGTTTATTTTTTAAACTACCGTTCCACATTAGACACACTTTTTATTATAATACATTCTTATATAACAATAGGTGAAAAAGGTGATTTTAATTTTTAAAAAAGGGTTTTCTTAAAATTAGGTAAAAATAATTGTATAATAGCATATATGTAGTTTATTTTTATGATTTTTTTAAGTCTCTTTAATTGCAGTTCTTTTTAAATTATGATTTTTTTAATTTTTTCTATAAATTATTGATATTACTTTCATACCTTCTAGTAGACTTAAACTAATTTTCAGTCAAATTTTAGTGATTCAGTTTTTGAGAGAAAAAGCGTGCTTTAATGTAATGAAGGTGAAAGGACCAAAAGGAAGACGTTACGAAATGCGATGGATACGAATGCTTGCTTATGAGAAAAAAAAAAAAAATTTATGCAAAATTTAACATTTAGTTTCTCATATTTCGGTTTTAAATTGTACACAAAAAATCACTTGTGCTCCATCCATTTTCTAAAATAAACACAAACAAATTTAATCACAGTATTTATTTGTTTTGTTTTTTAACCTCACTTATGGAAACACATTTTTGTTTTTGGAGGTAACAATTGAAAGCAAACTCATGTACAACTCATTCTATAAAATAAAACAGTGTCAATTTTTAAAACACAATATTCAATATAAAACATCGAAGCTGATAGAAGTGTGGTTAAACAATAGTTCAAATGAATGCGATGGATGAATTTGGTGGTGAATTTTTTTTAGAAGGGGATGAGAGAATTTTAACACAAGTAGATATTGGTGATGTAGTTAAAGTAGCTCTCATCTTGGAAAATAAGGATTCTTGCAAAAAAGACAAAGAAAATAATTGAATTTAATATTTTTATTTATTTTCTTTCATAAATTAAATAGTACTTCAATGAATAACTAGAAGATATTAAAAATTATTTTTTCCAATACTGGTTATTTTCGACAAATTTAGATTATAGATACAACAAATGTAACCAATTTGTTACATTTATTTGAAAAACATTCATTAAATTTTAACTACAAAAGTATAATTTAACCCATTTAGTCCCAAATGTCCGTATTTCTTTCTACAAGTTTGAGCTTTCCGTTCTACGAATCACGAATTTGGAAAAAATCGGGACATAGGTTTTTTTTAGATTTGAATGTCCTCTTTTAGAATCTGAAAGAAAATTTTAATTTAATCATAAAAAGTTGCAATTGTTTAAACAAAAAAAAGCAGTTTTTTAAAGTGTTTTTTGTCATTAAAATTAGATTATTTACTCGAATTCGGTTGGGAAAAATCCGGGACAAGAAAATATCGCGTCCAAAATGTTGGGACTATCAAATAGGCATAATGCCGAAATTTTTTTTTCTAATTTCAAAATGGCGCCTCCAAAATGGCCGCCAAAATATTGAAATTTGGAAAAATAATGTTAAAAAATATTAACATGATTTTTTTTAACTTTTATGCTTTATTTAAATAAAAAAATGTTGTTTCAACAAAAAATATTGTTATCTGATATTATTTAACAATAATTTAAACATTTTTTATAAACAATTTAAAATCTGTAAGCCAAAATGGTAAACAAATTTTTATTTTTATCAATTCTTATTTCTTCTTGCAGTAAAAATGAATAATAAAAGTTAATAACCTAATTTAAACTTTTTTACAATGTTGAAGAATGTTATAAACAATTTGCAAAACATGAAATAGAATCCTATAAAAAAATTATTTTTTGATTATATTACGTTCTCTTGCAATCAGGGTATTGCTGATGGTTTTCAAATATTCATCACAAACAGATAAGGCTATATGTTTGGTGCTTACCTTTTTATCTAGGGATGTGAGGTTACGAAGCACAGTGGCGTTACTCAGTGATGATTGCACAATTCGCATAAGTATGGACCATGTCCATTTTTTCGCTCTTATAGGAGGCAACAATTTACTGCAAAATGCATCGTGTAAATCAACTCCCCCCATAAATTTGTTATAATACAAAAAGCTTCTGGGAAAGTCAATTTCAATTTTCATATGCAGAATAACGTTTTACTTTCCCTATTGGTGTAACACCAGACATCGTGGACAGTATGGATACTTGTTTGGAATCCATAATTGTTACGTAGTTCATTCCACTGTTCTTTTCGTGTTGGACAACATAAGTGCCTTTGTAGCGTTTTTATCGAGGGGATTTTGGACATTTACCCGATTAGTCCTTACCGTTCCGGTTGCTTGCAGACCCAGTTTTTTTTAAATGGACTAAGAGATCCGGTTTAGTAAAAAAATTATCAAAATACAAATGATAATTTTGTAATTTTAATGGGCTTGTGGAAGAAAGCAACTTAAAAGCCATTTGCAAAACGACACGACTTCCCAAAGCGCATTTATTTAAAATTGATAATTTGTCACATTGAACGGTAGAATCTTTGCCACAATAAATGTCGCAATCGAACAAAAATCCTTCTGGACTACAAATACCCCACATCTTCACTCCAAACTTTACCGGCTTTCCTCTAATAAATTGCTTCAAACTGGTTCTTCCAAAAAATTTAACCATCATTTCATCAACAGCCAGTGCAGTTGAAAAAAACCGAATTGCGATATATTCTTTCTAAAAATTTCTAAAACTGGACGTACTCTCTATGCTTTATCTTGCATATCGTTCGTACAATGCTTGGACAACTTTATTCGAGATTTTTTTTTGAAACATTTCACGAGACATAGCATAGCTTTGCGTACTTCTTCGTTCCGCAGCAATAAATTTTTGGATCAGTAATCTTTATAAGACGATCTTTGATTAAAAACAGATAAAATTATGATTCCTAAAAAGGTTTCCAAATCGTGAAGGATAATAGATAAACCATTACTTTTTGTAGCCTCAATTATACACTGCTTTAATTCCTGAGAAAAAAATAGTTCAAACAAATTAGTTTCAGAACTTTTTCAAATTTGTTATTTTTGTTTTTCAGTAAGTAAGCAAACATTTTCAGGCTCAAAAGAGGACTTTTTTCATTACTTTTCCATTTCTACTGATGATTAGGCTCCAACTTTTTTTGATTAGGAGTATAATTTTCGGAAATTTCAGCAAAAGTTGTAGGAAAACCTATCGTATCAATCGAATCTTCATCATTATCGTACGCAGAACTGTCACTTTCATTGCAATTGCAATCTGACTCGCTCTCTTCCAATTGATCTAAATTCATCAAAACATCAGCATAAGTATCATTTCCAATGACGTATACCTCCAAGTGGTGAGAGTCGGGCAACGCACACATTTTCTGCGGCTAAGGGACGTTTTGTTAGACAATTTTTTTTATAACCTTTTTAAAAATTGTTTATAAATTTTGAATAAACGGTTGTCACATCAGTTTTCATTTTAAAGTCAAAATAAGTTAGTGGTTAGAAAAAATTTATTTCCTATATGACTAACTTTTTTTTAGTAAAATTGTTTATAACATTGACAAAATTTATAAAATAATTTCAGAAAATCCTTTTTTTTATCAAAATTGTTTATAAAAATGTAAAAAATGGTAAATAATTTCAGGCGAAGATTTTTATTTCAAATATCTATTCTGATGAAAAACCAAGCAAAAAGTGAAAAAACAATTCTTCTACCATCCCTGAACTGTTTTTTCTATGAAAATTGTTTATAACATTTTTAAATATTGTTAAATAACGTTAAATGAAAGTTTGAACCATTAGCAATACCCTGATTGCAAGAGAACGTAATATAATCAAAAAATAATTTTTTTATAGGATTCTATTTCATGTTTTGCAAATTGTTTATAAAAATTGTTTATAATATTCTTAAACCTTGTAAAAATTTTGAATTAAGTGATTAACTTTTATTATTCATTTTTACTGCGAAAAGAAATGAGAACTGATAAAAATAAAAAAATCTGTACCTCTTTGGCCCACAAATTTCAAATTGTTTATAAAAATTGTTTATAACATTTTTAAATATTGTTAAATAATATTAAATGAAAGTTTATCTTTTTAACAAAGATTTGGATTAGAAGAGTGCAATATATAATAAAAAAATGCATTTTTTCTCTTATGGTAATTCATATTTAACTAATTATTTATAAGAATTGTTTATAACATTTATATACATTGTTTACAAATTTGTTATAAGCATTAGATACTTTAGTTTCCTTTTTAATGACAAAAAAAAGCTAGTGGGATAGAAAAGAAGTTATTTTTCACTCTGAAAATATTTTTTTATGACAATTGTTTATAACATTCTTAAACATTGTAAAAAAGTTTAAATTATGTTATTAACTTTTATTATTCATTTTTACTGCAAAAATAAATGAGAATTGATAAAAATAAAAATTTGTTTACCATTTTGGCCCACAGATTTTTAATTGTTTATAAAAAATGTTGAAATTATTGTTAAATAATATCAGATAACAATATTTTTTGTTGAAACAACATTTTTTTATTTAAATAAAGCATAAAAGTTAAAAAAAATCATGTTAATATTTTTTAACATTATTTTTCCAAATTTCAATATTTTGGCGGCCATTTTGGAGGCGCCATTTTGAAATTAGAAAAAAAAATTTCGGCATTATGCCTATTTGATAGTCCCAACATTTTGGACGCGATATTTTCTTTTTCCGTATTTTTCCCAACTGAATTCGAGTAAATAACCTAATTTTAATGACAAAAAACACTTTAAAAAACTGCTTTTTTTTGTTTAAACAATTGCAACTTTTTATGATTAAATTAAAATTTTCTTTCAGATTCTAAAAGAGGACATTCAAATCTAAAAAAACCTATGTCCCGATTTTTTCCAAATTAGTGATTCGTAGAACGGAAAGCTTAAACTTGTACAATGAAATACAGACATTTGGGACTAAATGGGTTAATGTTAATTCGATAAAATAAATTATTACATTGTACTAAAATTTTACCACTTTTTGAAATTCAACAAATATTAACTTAATAAAAAAATTTTTTGAAAAGGAAAGTTTAAAGAAAATAAAATTAAGATTTATTAAAATATAAATTTAACGTGCTTTCAAGAAAGGTACTTAAGAAGCAAATATTTTTAGGTTAGGTTTATAATTTTTGGAGTAAAAGTACAGAAAGAGAATTAATTACTATCATGAATTATTTATATTCAAGTCTGCATTACATCCAAAATATTTAATAAAATCTGGTTTCAAATGTACAAAAATTTTTAATAAACAGTTTTCTTTCGAAACATTTTTAATTTTTTTGTATGATTCTTGTAAACGTATACTATATTGAAGAATTAACGAAATTATTTTATTTATGTGATAAAATAATAAAGCCAAATAACTTGTTACATTATAGCCTCGTATACATAGTCTGAAAAAAATTTCTTGCGCTCTTTTGTTCTTTTTCAGCATTTTTTTACCCCTTTCTCTTTTTTTCCATAATTAAAATCACAGTTGAAATTTAATATCGTTGTCATAATTTTTCCGACGCGTCTAGGAGTAGCGCGCCTGGCCACACGGGCTGGCGAATCTCGTTGAGATTCCTGACGCGGTTTTCGTATAAATCTGAAGGGGAAATATAATTTTATTATATGAAAAAATTCCAAACGTAGTAACCTATATTTCAAACCACCGAGAGAGCAAGGACGAAAGGCTCGTTAAAGTGGGTTATTTATTTTGACTTTCGCATATATGGATATCTCATCCTGTCACCATTACCTTCCCTGTCATCAGTCTATGTCGCGAAATCGTGCACTCACGTTAACATTTTCCGACTAGAAGATTTATGCCTTATTCACGTATTTTACACTTCCGAGAATATCGCAGAATGTCTACATTGTTCTTCGACTGTATCAATTCCTCCATTTTCCACAATTCTCCCCCCTGCATCCTCAAAAAAGGAAGAAATTCCTTGACTAGGCGCTTGAATAGACTCCAACTTTGATTTTCCAAATCAAAATAAAGTGCGGCACAAAATATTAATTTTCCTTTTACCTGATTTTTCCCTGATTTACAGACAAAATTTTAACTTTTTTCTGACTCCAAAGAATATTTATGTTTACTAACAAAAATATTAGGTGAAAGTAATCGAAAACGTCAACGACTTCTTTTAAGACTTTCAAATTCTAACCTTTTGAAATTCAATAATTTTTCAAATACAATAATCTTTTAAGAATATTATTATAGAACATAAAGATATCGAGCACTCTGAGACAAAGACTTTTCAAATTTAATAATAATTTAAACTTCTATACAATATTTCAAAAATTGTTTTTCAAAACCAAAATTAAATTTACAAAAAATTTAATTAAATTTTAAATTTAATTTTTTATGAATTTATTAAAATAAATTCATTAGTAAGAAATTAATTGTACTTACCAGTAATACAATTTTTTACAACCGAATCAATTATTTTAAAAAAATTTAATAAAATTCATTTTAAGAATTCAATTATTATCACGTAAATAATAAAATTTATACTAACATTTAAATCAATTTTAATACAATTTTAATTGAATTCTTCAATAAATGTATTTATTTTAATCAGACATTTTTTTGTAACAATTCAATTACATTTCACAGATAGTGAAATTCTTCGTTGAAATTGAAATATTTTAAAAATCTATTAATTTAATAAAATTTCTCAAAAGAATTCAATTATTTCAAAAAAAATTTAATATAATTTGTTGAAAGAAGCCAAAACAAAATTCATTGCAAGAATTCAAATTATTTCCATAAATAATAATATTCTTCACAGTATTGGGATCAATTTCTTTTGTAATTTTCTTTAAATTATAAGGTTTCTTTTGTAAAGAACATTTTTACCCGTCCAAACTTAAATTTTGCGAAATTTTGATCAAAAAATGAACAAATTATGAAATAACTGAATGATTCTTAAAATTGAATTCTCTTAAAGAATTATATCAAAAAAATTTTAAATAATCAAATTGTGGAAAATAATTTTATTACTTTTAAGGATAATTGAAATTTTGACTAGAATTTTTAACAATTTTTGAACATAATTGCATTTCTGCAAACTTTTGTAACTTCTCGAAAATTCAATTTTTTACTGTTTTGAAATAAAATTCTTCTATAAATCCATGATTTAAAATAATTAATTAAATACATATTAAAAAATTTAAAAAAAACTATAATTATTATAAATCCCGCATATTTAATTTTTTTAGTACTTTAATAAAAATCCCTGGCTTTTCCCTGACCTGTGAAAACCCTGAAAATCATAATTATAAACTAATATTGCACTATAAAATGAAAGGTACTAATTTAGCACCAATTAGAGTACTAAATCATTATTTAGTTATATTTTAATATCGAAATCAGCTCTAATTTAGAACCGTTTTCTCACAATGTGTCTTCAAAGGCTTATATAGACAGACTTTTTATTATTGCTAAAGAATGTTTTTCGTAATTTTTAAATTATAGAATTATCATTTCTAACGTTTATTATTCATAAAAATTAATATTTAATTTTTATTATTTATCGTATTGTAAATTTTTAGAAACATTATTAAATTAAGTAAATTATATTTTAAACAATAAACAAAAAAACATCATATACTAAAATTAAAAAATCCAAAAAACATTTAAATCTATTATTATTATTATTATTATTATATCAATAAGTTTAATAAATTTAAAAAATAAAAAGTGTTTTTTGATTCCTGAATTTAAAAATTATAAAAAATATTAATTCCACTCTTTTTTGATAAATTCTAAACATCTTAAAAAAAATTTTTGAAGAATGTAAAATTATTAATTTTAATTAATTTAATTAATTGCAATGTTTAAATTGTAGAAAAAATATAGATAATTAAAAATTTTTATCTTAATGGCAGAAATAACTCACCGATTCCAATGGAGCAATTAATATAAACAGAAACATGCACTCACCTGAAACATAAAAGAAAAAAATATATTTCTATTATAATTAATGACCGAAAGTTTATAACAAAATATGGCTTAGAAAAAAAATAAAATCACCTAAATGTGGAACATAAAAGGAATACAGAAACTCGGTTACAAGGTGGAATGTTCAGGTCCAATGAAATTCCGTTACATACGATGATTCTACAGCATCACATAATGAATGGAATCACTTTAATCTCTACAATTTATTCGCCGATCGTATTCTAATCTTTGCATCTTTCTAACAGAAATATTGTCTTACTTATAAACATTATACTATTTGAAATACGGGACTGTAAATATTTTATATGACAAGAAAATATTCGAGTAATATTTTAAAATACTGTATTAAAATTGAAAAAGAAGTTAGTATATATGAAAATTGCGTAGGAAAATCGAGAGCAAGAAGAGCAGTAATTGACTATCTATATTGCATGTCAGCAACATTTACACTTACATAACAACTGCACTATCTTGTAAAATCAAAAAAAAAAGATAAAGATAACGCCTCTGGTTTATTTTGATCTATAAAAATAGAAACGAAAAAGCAAAACTATAAGTAATCGTTATTTATTGAAGAAGATTTTTAATTAGTGGAGGATACCTCTCGGATTAAATGAGAATTTAGTACAAGGACTTAAGTGCCTCTCGCGTCTGACTATAATAATTCTTCTCTACTTGAAGGCATTTTCTCAAAGTAGAAAAAAAAACAAATTCTTTATCTATTCATTTTAATGTTTATTTGCTCTGCTGTGGAAATCGACAAGTTTTCCTAACTTGGCCCTATGAATAGAAAAACCACTTCAGTTATTTAAAATTGTTTAAGAGCATGTCATTGTTACACGGAAAAAAATATAAAATAACTGCTATATTTACAAAATAATTCTAAATTGTCGATAATTTTTAAACATTTCTCTATACGCAGAAAAAGTTGGAATTACTTTCTAAGATGTACATTGAAAATTCTATATTTCCATGAAGTTTTCAAACACAAAAAACCTTGTTTTCAGCGGATTTCTATTATTTTAATTCATATTTTCTTCTCGAAAATGGCTGAAAAATAATCCTCTTATTTTTAATACGCTTCGATTAAGAGTAATATTCTTGATTCAAGAGGATTTTTCAAAAAAAAATTTCCTCTTAAAACAAGAATACTTTATTCAGTGCATAAACATTTTAATTTTAGAATTATGCACAAAAAATTAAATTTAGATTAATAATTTTTGCAATTTTATACTAATTGTAGAATGTAGAATACGTGCGAATAAAAATTATACGAATTTCTACATTTTAGAAGCAAAATGTTAGGTGAAATATTTACACAAAATTTTTGGAAATTCCAGAAAGAAATGTCTAATAGAAGTTCATTTTATAAATTTTACTTAAATTACTTTCGGAAAAAATTAAATTTACTTTGGAACTGTAGTAAAAACTATTACGGCTGACCCAGAAATTTAATTTCGTTTTTACCTGACATTTCCCTGATTTCCAGCTAAAATTTTGACTTTTTCCCTGACCCTAAAGAATATTTGTATTCACAATAAAAATCATTATGCTGAAAGAAATGTTATAATACATTTATTTAAGAATTCCTTTAATTTTAAAATTATTCGAAAATACCAATAACTTCTGTTTTAAATAAATATTAAATAATTCTTATTTTACCACAGAAATTAGGATTTTAATAAATTCCAAAACGAAACCTTTATGAAATTCAACAACTTATAATAAATTAAAAATGACAGAGAGATAAAATCATTATTTTATATTATAGAATTTTAAACTAAAATTCTTCTTTAAATACATTATTTTCAACAATTTTTGAAAAAGTTCTTTGCGAATTTTCAAATTAATTTTATTATTCAATTATACAAAATTTTAACTAGGGTGATTGTGTGAATTACTACGTGTTTTAAAATCAGCCACGTTTAAAGAATCATTTGAAGCTTTTAACCTCAATTTTTTTTCCTAATTTTTTTTATGAGTAGTTAATCTTTCTTAGAACTAAAAAAAGTCTTTGGGTTATAAAAATAATTTAATTTGTATTAAAAAAAGGAATATTCATAGTAAATGGGGTACACGTAGTAATACACACAATCACCCTATTGAAAAGTTCTTTCATTAAATATATATTAAAAAATAAGAACCTTTAATAATTTCAAAAAATTAAATTTATTACAAAAATTAATTTTACAGAAATGTTAGTTATAAAAAAGAAAAATTCAGATTATTAAATATTTTAATTATTTCTAAAATCTAAACATTCACGCTACAATGCTTATTCAGTTATTATATCTAACATTTTAAATGAAATTCATTTATAAATCAATTTTTATTAAAATAGTCTATGAGAATTCAATTATTTAAATACAAAAATAAATAATTTATTGAATAATAAAAATAATTAAAATATGAATAATAAAAATTTTAATTTCTCAAAATTGAATTCTTTCGACGAATTTTTATAAAGTTTTTAAGAATAATCACGTTTTCGAAGAATTCGATTAAAATTGTATTAAAAATTATTGAAATTTTGCCAAGAATTTTACAAACATTTTTGAAAATAATTTAATTTTGGAGAAGAATTTTATTATTTATAAACATAATAGAAATTTTTGCAAGGATTTAAAAAAAAAATTTAAGCATAATTGAATTTCTGCTAATAATTTTATTACTTTCGAAAATAATTGAATTTCTGCAACCATTTGTAACTTCACCAAAATTTAATTCAGTGTTTCTAACTATAATTATTTCTGTAAATTCATTAATTTTAATAATTAATTGAACTCTGTCAAAATTAAAATTTTATGAAAGTTTAAATTAAAAAATTTTGAAGTTAATCTATTTATAAAATGTAAACGCATTTTTTTTAATGTAATTAATTTTGTTATTTTAAAATAAAATTATTCATCAAATAATAATAATAATAGTAATAAAATTAAAAAAAGAACGAAGTTTTATTCTATTATTTAAAAGTCTTTATAATTTTTCAAACTAAATTAATTGTCATGAAAATGTTTTAAATAATTTAGTTTTAGTTTAGTGGTTAGTGAATATAAGTCTAGAGAGTGATAAGTTGGGTGTTCGATTTCTTCCAGCGTAAAATATTTTCATTTATGTTTAAAAAAAATATTTGCTATAGTTACGTAAAAAATGTAAATTTCTGCATTGAAATAATTCGACCTTAAATTTGAATAAGAATATGATTAAATTTAAGACGCAATCAAAATGAGTAAGGCAAATGGCGCCACATTCTATATCATTTAACACAAACTCATTTTGAAATGCGCAACAAAAATGAGTCTAAAGTGTTTATGTGTGGAGTCATTTTTACTATTTTCAAATTAAGTTTTAGTACAAATTAGTAAAATTTACTTATACTTAGAAAAATTATTTTTATCCTGAAATCAGTGAAAAAAAATTACTGAACTTTTCTTCTACTCTCAGAAAATTGCAGCATTTGCCATTAGAAATGCAGGGAAATTACAACTATATTTAGACTTCACTTTGTAAACAAAAATAGCTGTTTTTTATAGCAATGGAATAAAAAAGTATCAAGTGAGGACTAATTTTAAATTTCCACAAGACTAAAAAATATTCCTTCAAAGAAATATTCAACTTAGATATAGGAAAAAAAGAGGAAAATCTTCTACATGAAACAATTTCTGACGTCAAAGAATCTTTTTTTCCCACTCTGGCAAAGAGAGAACACCGCGAGCGCAAAATTAAACCACAAAAATGTTTAAAGAAGGATTCAATGGATTTTGGTCCGATCGTCTATCTTACTCTCTTGACAGTATTCCGCAATTTTCTGTTATCTTCTTTCATCATATCCCGGGTTGACAATCCAATTTGAAGCGCATCAAGATAAAAGGGAAACACCCTCCTCTCTCTCTCTCCATCGAAAAAAGGAAGCGTGAAATACAATAATGAGATTCGAAATAAACGCCTACCTTTGTAGAACAAAAGAAGCTTTTATAATAAAACGTAACCGATGCTCCTAGGCTTGCTTATATGTGAATTGCATAATGCAGTATATACTTTATCCGGTGATAACTTATCCAATCACCGCACTGTCAGTTACAATCTACCGACTCCATTACCTGTCGATTTATCTTAATGGAACGTGATCGTTATTTATCACTATTTTCAGTTGCGAGCACAAACACAATTTCTCCTCTCTCTCTCTCTTTCTCTCTCTTCGCTGCTGCGCTGCCTGTTGTTGTTGTTGTTGTTCATGTGTGCAAAGACTTTTAAAAAAACCGAAGAAGAAAATAAAAACGTCCAATATCCCGCCGAGTATACATTATAAACAACAAATCGTCCTTCCTCGTGGCAATCTGTTAGTGACTCTAGACGCCCTGGGGTGGTTTGTCTTTAACATGCCATATTCGATCGACAGGTCAATTCACGTTTCATTTTGAATTCAAATTTTCGATTTAACACTATCAGCCACAAATTCTGATTCTGACATGTTGCAGCCGCATGTTACATCAGTTTCTTTATAAACCCCTGGGGGATATTAAAGTGACCGTTGCCTCGGGAAAAGAAAATCAAACATGCAATTGCGTTCTCAGGAATAGTATGGGGAGGAACTTTTTTTCTTTCTCTAGCATATATTACAATATTATTTTCTTAACAGAGAGAAATATTTTCCAGGAGAAATATTATTTTCCTTCCTTTTCTTTTTTCAATATCTATTCTACATCTTTATACAAAATTTATGTTTCTAGCAGTATGACGTCAAATGTAATCGAAAATTATTACATTCAGTCATTTGAATAAGAAATAGATTTGTTATGGATGTAATTAACAAAAGTTACAATATATTCTGCTAAATAAAAATTTTACTAGGGGTTGATTATCTTTTTTATTTCAACTTTGAATTTCATTTCCACTTTTCTTTTGACAGATTTTAATTTTTACGTTCATTTTCACTTTCAGAAATTGTTATTTGAACTTTTATTTTTGTTTTTACTTTCTCTTTGATAGATTTTTATTTGCACTTTAATACATTTTTACTTTACTACTCATTTTTATTTTGTTAGAGTTTTTAGTTTTTACACTTTCACTTTGACAGATTTTTATTTTCACTTCCTGTCAAAGTGAAAGGGAAAATAAAAATTTATTAAGCTAAAACTAAAGATGAAAGTGAAATTGAGAGTAAAAACAAAAATTTATCTATGTAGTGAAAATCAAAGTAACAATAAAGTGAAAATAAAAGTCAAAATGTTACTCGACGCCCTGAATAAAAATTTATCTTCTTATCAAAAATAATTTGAGTAAGCAATATGAAATTTCTATTAAATCAAGGCTGTCACAATAATTTATATTACACTGATTTTTTTACTTATTTCCAGTCCAAAATATATATTCTTAATCCTAATGAAACAACTTCAAAGGGTTTTAATTTAAAAAAGCTACTTTTAAAATTGTAGTTTTCAGTATTCACAATATTTATGGGAAAATGCTACTTTAAAAAAAACTTGTGGCCTTGTTAAGATTTTTAAGAATTAAAATAAATTTTTAAACAAATTCACCTTAAAATTAATTAAAAAATAAAAAATGAATTAAGTAAAAATAATTCACGTTAAAAAATTAATAAATACAAATAAAATACTTTTTTTTATATAATTTGATTTTATGAATCAAAATTCAACAAAAGATCGAATATTAGCAACAAAATTTTACAAAATTTAAATCCCTAGATAATTTTGAAGTCAATTATTTTAAAAACTCAATTATCTTCAAAAACTTATTTTTTTAATTTTGTATAATATGATTTAAACTTTTTAATTTTAAATATTTTTAAAACTATTAATCAAAAGTATTAACTAAAAAAATTATTTTTAATGATTCTAAGAAAGTTTTATCAAGATTTGGATTATTTAAGAAAATATTAATATACATCCAAAATTTATTTATCCAAAATAAGAAAAAAATTAAATATTTTCATAATCGTGATTTTAAAATTTTTCGGATGAAAGAAATTAAATTCTTCTCGATTTAAGATTTTCAAAATTTTAAATGTTCCAAAACCAAAGATTTTTTAACGTTTCTAAAAATGTAATATTTTTCTAATTGTTTTGAAAAAATTACCTAACTTCTTACGGACATGAATGCACTAAATTTTTTAATCTGTTACAATCGTTTAAGCGGAGAGGAGAAAAATTTGGGGCATTATTTATCAACTGTTCAGGTCAAAAAATTTTTTTTTTCGAAACTTTGTCGAAATGTTACTTATATTAGAAAAACGGAAAATAAATTTTTTTTGAATTTGATAAAATATTTTTTGAGTTACAAAGTTTCGAAATTTTTAGGTACTTTTTTGAAAATATTTTTTTTTACCTTCGATTACAAAACTGTAGCCAAAAATCCAAAATGTCTGATCCAAATAGCATACAAAAATTTTGAAAATTGATAAATTTTCTTGATACTGGTAATTTGGGATTTTTTAGAGTTGTTGATAACTAATCTATAATCAAATCACAAGAACTCAAAGTGGTGGACCAATATGACGGACGAATTTTTAATAAATTGTTGAATTTATATGAAAAATACATTTTAATCAATTTTGGAATTAAATTTTTAAAATCCGGCAACAGATTATTTTAAATTTGCAATCATTAATAACATGACAATAATAAGTAATCAGTAAATATAAAAAGCACTATAGATACTAAGTTACATACAAATTCAACATTTTTTCAAATTCGTCCACCATATTGAATACACCATTTTGAATTTTTGAAATCAGACTTTAAATCCATATTATCCGAGAAGTACATTTTAATAATTTAAACGTCCTCCTTTTATATAACTAAACAGAAGTTCGTCTTGAGTTCACTTTTTTAATAGTAAATTATGATAAATAACGATTCAATTAAAAAAGATTCTATTAACCTTATTTGTGACTACAGACACCTAATTATTCTTAAATACTAATTCCAAATTACCCAAAGTACAAAGAATAACAGCAATAAGAAACAAATTCTTTTCTTCCTCAATTTCACAACAGACGTTTGAATAAAAGATAAAAATATTCACCAAATTATAATCCAATTTATGCCTAATTACACATTTACCACGAAATTTCCACAACTTTACCAGTAGTAATAGTTAAAACTCATCATCACTGTGTTCATAATGAATTCCGAATTCATTATACACTCATAATAAATTCACGAAGAAATCTAATTATCCCAAAAAAACAAAGTTTAACGAATTGAACTGAGGGAGGGAGACAAAAATTTCAAGCAATATTCCATTTTAAAATTCAACAACAAAAATCACTCTTGATTGCAATACAACCTTAATTTAATAACAGCAGATGACAATTCATTTAATCGAGCATAAAATATGATTGTCGTCGCAAAATTTTTCGCTCAAATGAAAAGAACTATTTTTCACAATTCAACGACAGCTATATATATATATATATATATATATATATATATATATATATATATATATATATATATAATAAGAGAAAGAATTATCTGATATTTATTATCCCTGTGAAATGTCACAAAGCCCCTTTCATATAACTGGTACACCTTTATTACTATTTCGCACAAACTCACTTTTTATATCTATTATTATTTTTATTATTAATATTATCATTATCATCATTTTTATTATTATTGACAATAATTGCCACTTGGAATGATTTTTTTCTCTCGATTCAATTAAGAAGGAAAAAAAGTAAGACATATTTCATGTTCTTCATCATATAGGGTAAGATTCTCTATTATTGTTGAGCATTTCCCACCATCTGCAACTGTCGCGTCGTCGTCACACATTAACTTACCAGCAACAGTTATCAGTGATGTTTCATTTGTCACCCTGTTGTACCATAAACGTCACCTTCGTGGCATGAAATGTCAAGTAATACATAAACTGGCACATTGTACGCGGAGTGCAAAGCATGAAAAATGGTTCCTACACGCCATAATTGTTTGACAAAAATATAAGAATTTATCGAGAGGAAAAAAAGGAGGACCTCAAAAATACATCATCTAGGGAAAAAATTACTTTTTCAAGAAAATTTTCACAAAAAACAATTTTTATAGTGATAAATTGGAAAAGATGTTATTTTTTTTCTTTTCTTACGTAAGTCCACATACTTGTGTAGTAAATAAACAAATTGTATACACATAATTATATGAAATTTATAATCACAAATTTTGTACTTAGAAAATAATAATTATATGGAACAATTATTTCTAAAAATATTTTTTTACTTTAATTTTCTTTTTCATTGAAATTCTTCTTTATGTAACAGGGAAATTTATTATCTTGGTTTAAGAGGATTTTAGCGTCTTTAAAATGTTTTTTGTTTAACGTTAAAAGTGACATTCAATAGTCTACGATAGTGCAATCGATAAATCGATTAATTGAATAGATAAGAGTTTTATATTCGTCTTTTAGAGGGTAATTCTTCGTTTATGTCAAAAAAATAGAAAAGATAAGAAGTAGAAGAGTAAAATTATCTATAATAATCTTCCTATTCGACTTTTTCATTTTGTCGGTACACACTTTGAAGTTATTTTTTGTGTATGATTTTGATTTTTTTTCTTTAGAAAATATTGTTTGACAAATCGAGAATAAGGTATTTTTCATCACTTATAATAAAATAATATTTGAAATTAGAAAATTTTTAAAAATTGTGATTATAGCAAATAAATATTTGAAATTAAACAGCTTATAAAAGTATTACCATTATTTTATATTAAGAATATTGTTATTGTAACTACTTCAAAATTATTTTCAACATTTCAATTCAATTATTATTTTCTATAATTTTTAACTAAAATTCTTCTTTAAATCAACTTTTTAAAAATATTTGTTAAAAACTTCTTATGAATTTAGAAACATTCCTATCAAATAATGTGGAAAAATACCAAAAGTTTAGAAACATGCTCTCAAATGTTTTGGAAAATTTCTAAAAATTTGAAAAAATTTCCATGTAACTTCAAATTATTAAAAAAAATTAATTCTTTAAAATGGACAGTTACTACCATTGAAAATTGAAAATTTCAAAAACTTTAATATGAATCCTTTTCAAAATGATTCAATTATTTAAAAACAATTAGTAAATAATTTATTGAATAATGGAATGTTTTTTAAAATTTAATTTTTATACAGAATTTTATCAACAAATGTTACAAACAGTTTTTGAAGAATTTGAATAAAATTATATTAAAAATATTAAAAATTCTGCTATAAGCTTTATTATTGATGAGAATAATTAAATTCCTAAAACAAATTTATTATTTATGAAAATAATTCAATTTATTATACAAAAAATTCATTATTTATAGTGATGCATGTCGAACCAATAAATGCTCGACATCGATCGACAATTCTCGGTTCGTACGCACTTCAAGGTGTCGAGATTCGTGATTTTATATTGTTTTTTATCGTCTCGGACTGTTAAAAAAAATATTGTAAATGACATGAGTGGCTTTATTATCTTTAATTTATTAATAATAAATATTCAGGAAAAGGATTTATTAAAGAAATTACACTTGTCGGTACAAGTATAATTACTGGTCCCCTACAGTCCGACGTTAGTGGACTGGTTTAGCTACTACCCGCACTTTCTCTAAGCATATGTTTTTTTAAATATATTTCTTTTATCTGAAAAAGTTTAAAATGTATTAGTCACAATATAATTTTTATTCATATAAATTGCATCAAAGCAACATTTCTGAAGTAAAAAAAAATGTTTTGTAAGTGTAACTTCTGTTTTTTTTTGTTTAACTACAACTTTAAAAAATCCAAGATCCACTACTGTAAAAGTAAAGGAGAGTAATCCATGAAGCTGAAACTGGCACTGAGTTATCAGTAGAGGTGTGCAAAATTCGAATCGACAGAAATTCGAATCGAACTAGCTAATTCGAAATTCGAAGTTTCGAATTTCGAATTGGCCGATTCGAATCGAAAGTAAATTCGAATTTCGAACTAGCTAATTCGAAACTTCGAATTCGAATTTCGAATTGGCCGATTCGAATCGAAAGTAAATTCGAATTTCGAACTAGCTAATTCGAAACTTCGAATTCGAATTTCGAATTGGCCGATTCGAATCAAAATTAAATTCGAATCGAACTAGCTAATTCGAAACTCCGAGTTCGAATTTCGAATTGGCTGATTCGAATCGAAAATAAATCGAGTCGAGTCGGCCAATTCGAAATTCGAATTCGGAGTTTCGAATTGCACAGCTTAACTCGGTTATTTAATTAGCACGATTATTTTGACAGAAATCCTAACCTAAAATTAGTAGGCTGGTATTCATAATATAGCTATCTAGTACTTAGAAACTTGTTGAAAGTGAAGGAAATATTTCGCTTATTGTTTCTATTACATAAGAAAAAAAAACTCATTTTGCAAATCTTTTGCACAATTTTTAATAAATAAATAAATTTAATGTTTCAAGAACAATTGAAGAATTTTTTGATAATTTAAAAAAATCATTTTTTTGGGAAATTTTAATTTATAATTTTGAATCTTGTTTGTGTATGTATTTGAATTTTCGGAAATATTGAAAATATTAAATATCGAACATATTGGAAATATTTAAATTCTTTGCAAGAATTCAATTATTTTCCTAAATAATATCAATCTTCGTAAAATTAAATTATTTTTAAACAAAATTTTAATAACATTTTACGAATAAATACAATTATTTTCTAAAATTTTAATAAATACTTCAAAAAAATTTAATAATTTTCTTAAATTGTAAAATTTTTGAAAAAATTCAATTATTTTCTAAAAATTCTACGAAAAAATTCATTTTTTAATTCGTTATAGAATATAGAGTATATCTAATAAGAAATTAGTTATCTTCTAAAATTTTAATAAATCCTTTTAAATAATTTTTTTTATTAATTCTTTGCAAAAATTGAATTATTTTTAATACAATTTTAATCGAATTTCTCGAAAAATGTCATTATTCTTAAAAATTTTTTAGAATTATCTTATAAAAATTGATTTAAAAATGAATTTCAATTAAAAATTTAGATTACAATTAAATATTAAAAGCAATATAGCGTGAATTTTTAAAAACAATTCGATTTTGAATAAGTTTAATTGAATTTTGCAAATATTAATTTAAGTTTTTATTTTCTAATATTCATTTAATTGAAGAATTTAGGAATACTTGAAATTTCGTAAAATTGAATATTGTAAAGTAATGGATTTGAAAATTCTCAAAGAACAATCGATTTAAAAAAGAATTTTAGTTAAAAATTCTTGCAAAAAATAATTGAATTGATAATGATTGTATCACTCGGTTTTTTTCAATTATTAGAGACACAATTCGAAACTCCGATTTTCGAATTGGCTAGTTCGATTCGAATCGGCCAATTCATAATTCGAAACTTCGAATTGGCTAGTTCGATTCGAATTTACTTTCGATTCAAATCGGCCAATTCGAAATTCGAATTCGAAGTTTCGAATTGGCTAGCTCGATTCGAATTATTCAAGACTCGAGTTTTCTGTTGTCGAGTCGGATAATTTTCGATTCGACTCGATTAAATGCACACCTCTAGTTATCAGCACCCACTTACTGTTGGATATTAAATTTCCGAATTAATATTTTTTATATAGCTGAAACTAGCCTTCACTTATTAGCAACAACTCATTCTTTAAAAAATTTAAGTTGGTTTTAAAGAAAAAAATATTTAACTATAAAATTAACCTTCCAAAAATAAGTGGGTGCTGATAACTGGGTGCTAGTTTCAGCTTCATGAGTAATCCCACCTCTACCACCAATTGTAATAAACAAATTTAATTGTTAATAATAATTTAATTTAAAGGAATGTTACACGAAAATATTCGAAACCTTCAAATCTGTTTGGTAGTCTTTCCTACTTATTGTTTAAGTAGTGAGGTGAGAATCTCTACTTTTCACTAGTGAAATTTTAGTAGATTAGAATGAGGTGCTAAATGAAGTTAAGATAATTATAAACAAGTAAAATTTATTATTCGTTCCTCTAAAACCCTAATACATATTTATTTATCCCTTTTTTATTATCTTTTGTATCTTTAATTTATAACTATAATATATTCTTGTTAATGTGTGTATAATTCTAACACAATCTTTATTCTCCTCAAATGTATATTATTTGTGTGTGTGTGTGTGTGTGAAGTATTATTTGAATGTAGGTATACAATTGACTCACCTATTCGTTATTAGATATTATTCCATTAAACTTCTTATAATTCTTTTCTATAATATTTATTTTAAATGAACTTTTTATAGCACAATTTCTCACTTAGAACTTTTATTATTCTTCACTTTTTATACTTTATTGTTAATTGTCAGTAATACGTATGATAACTTCTTTATATTCAGAATAACGGCTAAACTGACCTACGACTTACTATCGCGAAGACTCACGGGCAAATGCCCAGATTTCCCTGTGTTAATCGATTTTATTAATCGACATTACAGTGTTGAAATTTTCTTTAGTTTTTTGCACCTTCTCGTTGCCAAGCGCTTTTCTGCAAGCTTGCAGTTTTGGACAGTGGTGTGATCTTGGTTCATTAACCTGGACACACCACTTCTTAGATTTCACAAAACATTAGTATTTTAAGTATCCTTCTTTTAAATTAAGTTCATTCACTTTTCAAAGCAAATTTATAAATGTGTGATATGTAATAAACAGCTATAAATGATAATTATATTTTATGTATTTTACTTCTATTTTAATTCTTGTGACCAATATTATAACGAATAGATGAATTATGTTAGTTTTATTATTATTTTTAATATAGGTACTAGTATTTTGTTCACACTTTCTTATAAACATTATATTTGTATTTTGAAATCGCGAAGGGATAAACGAAGTCAGCTTGTCACAAATGCCCCCCTTTTAATAGGCTGACGTCCCTTGTCAGCTGCGGGAAAGCGTTATCGAAGATCCTCTTTTAAATTTTTTAGATATAACTCGTTTGAGTTTACAAAAATCGTATCCTGGTCATCTTTCTTTGCAAAAATTTTAGCTTGTAGAGAGATTAAGTTAATCTTTTTTAAAAAAACTAGCCTTACAAAATTTAATATATTTTCATTTATAAAACATGTTTAAAATGAAATGCGATTTAACATGCTTTTTTTTACAAAAATTGATCTTAGAGAATAATTAAGTTAAAATTTTATCAAAAGTAAGCTAACAAAATTAAATACGTTTTTATTTATAGAACATGTTAAAAAATGAATTTTACATTAATTATGCCTTAGTTATTATTATTATTATTATTATTATTTATTATTATATGTTTGTATTATCCAAGATAATTCGAATTTGAAGTCAGTTTTTCAAAATTTAAAATGGCGGATCCAAAATGGCGTTCCCAAAATGGCGAATTCGAAAATTTTATCAGATTTGCTTGAAACTTGTTACTCGGGGGTTTTCGGGGTCTCTGATTACGAATCTAATGTCAGATTTTCAAAATTCAAAATGGCGGATCCAATATGGCGGTCGAGAAAATATAAAATCCAACGGATTTGTTTAAAACTTGTTACTCGGGGGTTTTCGGGGTCGCTGATTACGAATCTGATGTCAGATTTTAAAATCCAAAATGGCGGACCTAAAATTCCATCAAATTGCATGAATCTTGAAATTATCCACCATATTGGATTCACTATTTTAATTTTGTAAATCTGACATCATATTCGTAATAAGCGACCCCGAAAACCCCCTAGTAACGAGTTTCAAGCGTATTTGATAAATTTTTAAATCTTCATAGTCGCCATTTTAGGACCACCATTTTGAATTTTGAAAATCTGATTTGAAATTCGGATTTAGCGACCCCAAAATTGTTGTAGTATTAAATTTTTTCATATCAAGTCACCATTCTTTAAATACTCCTTCTTAAAAGAAAAACTTCTTTTGAAATTTTAAAAATTTATGTTTAGGTAAAAAACATTTAATGTATACGTACATAAAGTTTACATTTCAAAATGTAAACTAATAACATTTGTAACTTCTTAAAAATGTAATTTTTTGATGGTTTTCAACTAAAATTGTTCTATTAATCTATTATTTTGAATAATCTTAATACAATATATTTTTAAAAATTTAACTATTTTCTGAAGTATTTAAATTATTAAAATGTTTCAAAAATCTAATTTTCTTTTTTAATTAAATTTATTCAAAATTGAAAATTTTATAAAAGTTTCAAAATAAAACCTTTTGAACTTCATCTATTTATTTAAATTGTAAACGCAACTTTTTTTAAATCTAAATTAATTTTGAAATATTTGAGCACAATTATTTATTAAATAATTTTTCCATAATAATGTTATAAAAGTTTTTAAATAATTAAGTGATTTAACAGTTTGTGATTGTTAAGTAGATCTACAATGATAATTTTTTCAGACCACTTTTCTCTTTAAATATTTAATTAATTGAGCTGAAATTTTGTAACTAAGTTTAAAATGTAATAAAGAAAGGCAGTGATGTGCAAAAGTTTTAATATTTTTTAAATTAATTATTACAAATTACTTTTGAGTTATCAGTTGTCACATTCACTTCCAATCAATTTCTCGCCTTTACCGATTTGAAACTTTTTTATTATAATATTTATTATAAACTGAAAAAAATGATGAGTAATTTAACGAAAAGTATACTTTTTCATCCTTATTTACTTTGTATAGACAATTTTTGTCTAACAAAACGAAAAGTAAAAAAAAGTTGAATTTATTATCGAAATTCTGGAAGCACTTATTTGACAAAACCTCGAGATTGAGTTAATTAAATGTGTTTCAAGATTTAACGCTGAAGTGACTATAGAACCTCAATGTATATCTCACTTGACTCGTGTTATAAGCAACCCCAACATCATGATAAGAGAACAAGGGGATGTTTCCTACCAGTGTTGACGAGATAAGTAGATATATATAAAAAGAGTAGGGTAAACAAGAAAAAATTTACCTACATGTGACTCAAAATTACACCATTATTTAATTTTTTTTACTAAATTAAATCATTACTTTATTGTTTGAAAAACATTCTCTAAATTAAAAATTAAAACATTATCGAAAGAAAAATTTTGTTAAGATTGAAAATTAAAAAATTTAAGTCCTTTATAATAAAAAATCCATTTACATTAAAATTCCTTAAAATATAATTTCCTAAAATAAATATATTTTATTGAACATAAAAGATAAACAATTTATCACCACTAAACTTATAGTATTTTCAATTAATATTAGTACTTAGACGAGAAAAACTATTTACTATTTTTAACACTTAAGTTTTTCTACTCTTCTTCTAACTAAATAAATTTATTAAATGAAAAAATGTGAAAAAATTTAAAGTTACGAAACTTTTTTTCATAGAAGAGAAAGAAGAGCACAGTTCATATAGGAAACTTATGTTCAACTAAACGAAGTGCTCAATATTTCTAGACTCTAGAAATCTCAAGGACTCTTAAACGCTCAAGTGTCTTCTCACAAGAACAATATTTTTTTTCTTTTTAACTGATAAGTTATTATAAAATAAGAACGTTTAAAAACAACTCATCGAAATTGTTTTTTCCTTGCTTTTTTAAATAAGTATTCAAATTTCTATTTTGCATCAAAGACACTTAAAGATGAAAATTGTTCTATTAAATATTTTTATAATACTTTTAAATTATTACTGTACTAAAAACGGCAACTTTTTTCATCAAATTAATGTAAACTTAATAATTAAAAGTTAATACTAAAAAACAAATCTAATACTAATACAAAAAATACTAAAAACGATTGGATTTTTTTAAAACTTATTATTATTTGTGACTGATGAAATGTTTCATGGAGGAAAACTTCATTAGATTCATGAAACTTTAAAGAACTAATAATAAGGTTTTATTTTCACATGCGCAATAATTACTTTACGTTATGTAACATTTAATATTTTAAATATATTTATATATTTTACGTATTTATTTTGTTGTTAAACTCTCAAAGAAAATTATTATTACCTACCATAATGTATAATTTTTTCAACCAATTTGAATATTCCCGCCCCAATATTTGAAACTTTGAAGTGTTTCACGAAACGTTGAAACTTTCATTAAAAATTTTATTTACCAAAGTTTCATGAAACTTTACAAACCTACTTGTTATTAAGAGATTTTTAAGGTTGGCTATTTCAAAACTGAAGCATAATTTATATTGAAATTTCATAATTTACTTTGAAAAACTTTGGGATCTAAAAGAAAAAATAATATTTTATAAATGAAATTAAATTAATTCTATAAATTAAAATAAAAAATAATATTTTCAGAAAATTTAAAAACATTTTAGTCAATGTCGAATTAACTAGAGCTTTGTCAACTGCTAATTCATAGATTTCATAAATTTTGTAATCTACAACTTTAAAAATCTCAGATTATAAAGTTTTAAGCAAATTCTATTGATTTTTTATTTTTTCCCGTCAAATTGTATCCGACATTTTTAATTTTGACGTACTAGTGAAAATTTAACAACAGATAAGAATTCAGCTTTAAGAAATACGTTAAAAAAATTTATTGTCTTCTCGGGTCCAAAAATTAACTCTAATTTGTTTTGCAATGTAATAATAATGATAATGAAATTTACATTACTTTGATTAAGATATTTGAATTTTCTCCCTTTTTTCTTAAAACCATTTCTATTTTGTTACATTCACTTTATATCTTCTTTAGGAAAGCAGAAAAACATTCTTTATCAGATTTACAATCAATTACACTTTAGAAACACCACAAAGCTTTCTTAAGGCACAAAGAATTGGAAAAGTCAGGTAATTGTTACTGAAAAGGTCTAAATATCGTCTTCATCTTAATTAAGTTGTCGTGTAATTTAATCTTCCTCGAAGCAACCTCGTCACCAGTTTCATTAACGAGATTCTGTTCAATTGTTAATTTTGAAAAGCTTCTTTTTTGTTTAAAAAAACACCACAAAATTATAAAAATTACATTTTTACTTTAATCTTCCCTATAAACATTCTTCCACCAAATAAAGAAATATTTCACTGTTTCAATTTTTAGATGATAAATATTTTTTCTTTTAAGAGCTTACATATTTGAAATTTTTATTATACAAAAAATAGTAAATCTTAAGAAAATTTCAAACTAATTTGAAATAGGAAATTGCATCATTAATAATAATTTTATATTATTACTTTAGTAGAATAGTTTAGATAATTTACTAGATTTATTTATTTTTTCTATTTCTTTTTTCAATGAATAAAGAGCATGACAATAAATTTTTATAATGAAAAGAAAAAAGAAAGCAAGTGACAAGTTTTTTCTCTTATCCATTTAAATGGAAAAATGGAGTAAATATGTTTTTGTCACATAAAGAAAAGAAAAATTACATGCAGGAAATACTTGTCTATGTTGAAAAAAAACTAACGACCTGAAATGGTGGATAGCTGAATAAGTTAACAGTAGAGACTGTCATGTAGTGACAAAGTACAAAACGATTTGACACAAGTGTCTTCGCTTAAGCATGAACAAACGGACATCAAAAGAGATATAAATGGAGATAATGGAGTGAAAAAAGCTGATAAAAATTCACCCCATATTGAGAAAAGATAAATTGATGTTGAATGTTACTGTAAATAAATTAATGAATATGACAAAACAAATTCATTGGACAATCAACTATTAATTTCACCATGGAAAAATTGATTTTTCCCAACAGGATTTTTTCAATTTTTATTTTCAATTAACATAGCAAAAATACATGTAAAGTCATTTTTATGACGTTCTTTTGTTTCAAATGTAGTAATTTTTATTATTTCTAGTGCATTTTTTATCAGATTAATTTATTTAATTTTTCAGTGATTTAATTTTTTTGAGCTTTAATAATTTTTCTATAAACTACAACGAACGTTTTCGATACCTGTTAGAAAAATTTTAATAATTTAGACACTTGGTCTGACTTAAATTGAGTTCCACTACTGACAACAGTAATTACGAAACTTTAATGAGTAAGTTTGCAAGTGCCGTCTATCATTTATGTAAAATTTACAACAACTTTATTACGCATCTGCATGTGACTTGTTTTTTTTTTACTGAAACACAAATTAAAATAATTCAAAATGTGACCATAACTTTGGATTACGACGCAGCAAATCTGAGAGAAATCTTGAAATCTAACTACAAATGCTACGACTCTAAAAACTAACAGAACAGAAAATTCTACGCAAACCTTGAATTATCATAATAATTATTTTAATATATATATTAAATTAATAGAAATTCCACTGGGATTCAATTGTTTATAAATTTTTACATTAAATTATTTTCATAAATATAATACAATTTTTACAGGAATTCAATTATTATTTTCATAAATAATAATATTCATTGCATAATTTCAATTATTTTTAACAGCATCCTATTGTTAAGTTCTCGGTGATAATTTTTTGCACAATTATTCTCTTTAAATATTTAATAATTTGAGCTGAAATTTTTAAAGAAAGACTAAAATTACTTTAAAATTATCAGTTGCCACCGTCACTTCTAATCAATTTCTTGTCTTTACCGATTTTAAAGTGTTTTATTATAATTTATTTTTGAATTCTTAAATCTTTTGTAAATTCTAACAGTCACATGTTATTAAGTGTCTGACTATAACCAATTTCTACTACTGCTAGAAAAATGACAAATGAAAACTAAGTTAATTTTGTTATCAAAATACATTTATAATACACATTAATAAATAAATTAATTTGAGATAAATTAATAAAGTTTAACTATATTTTTTTCGTTTTTATTTTTGCAAAAAAAAGTTTTTAACCCATAACTTTAAAAAAGTTAGAATACTTATAAATGAGGCGTTCCATAGTTAGAAGAACTTTTGAATCACAGATTTTGTTTATATTTAGTTAATTTGTTGTGTTTAGGGTGCTTTTAAAGTACACTCAAGGATTTTGAAAAATTTTAATTATTTTGCAAGATATTGTTAATTAAACTTTTTGGTCACTTTTTTTCAGGAATTTTTATCTTGTAAACAATTGGTCCTAGAAAAAAATGTTTTAGATAAAAAAGTGAAGAGAATCTATGGAAGTTTAAT
Source organism: Leptopilina myrica (nomen nudum) (assembly GCA_032872475.1). Lineage (NCBI taxonomy): Eukaryota > Metazoa > Arthropoda > Insecta > Hymenoptera > Figitidae > Leptopilina > Leptopilina myrica (nomen nudum). The sequence continues at coordinate 39,838,485 of CM065463.1, forward strand.
AATATTTGATTAAAAAATAATTTTTTTAACTTTTCGACAAATTTGTTTAAATAATTATTTTTTTAAGTTGTTTTTTCATGAAGGGATTTAACCAAATGTAATAAAAAAAAATTTTACTAAAGCTTGGAATGTCCTTAAAAATTACCGCAATTTGTGAAGATATGTTTTTTTTATATTTTCGAGAAATTAATTTTTGAATTTTTCATAGAAGGAAATTTGAACTGCTTGCGACCGCTGCCAGGCAAGCCGTGTGGCCTGAGCCGAGCAATCAAAAATTTAAAAATTAATTTCTCGAAAATATCAAAAAACACATCTTTACAAATAGCGGTAAACTTTAAGGGCATTCCAAGTTTTAGTAAAAATATTTTGTTTATGAAATTTGGTTATTCCCTTCATGAAAAAACAACTTTAAAAAATAATTGTTTAAACAAATTAGTCGAAAAATTAAAAAAATCATTTTTTAATAAAATATTATTAAAATTCAATACATTCTCTTCGATTTTTGTCTAAAACATTTTTTTCTAGGACCAATAGTTTACAAGATAAAAATTCCTGAAAAAAAGTGACCAAAAAGTTTAATTAACAATATCTTGCAAAATAATTAAAATTTTGCAAAATCCTTGAGTGTACTTTATAAGCAACCTAAACACAACAAATTAAACAAGTATAAACAAAATCTGTGATTCAAAAGTTCTTGTAGCTATGTAACGCCCCAAATATATTTTTTATAATTTTGTAGAGTTTTTTAAACGCATCTTTTGAGTCCTAATTGAACATTTTTCGTCCAAATTAACCGGGGAAATTAAACTTCTAAAAATTTATAATTTTTTAAAGTTACATTTTTTTGAAAATTTTGTTTAAAAATGTAGAAGTAACTTTGAAACTATCGTTACCAACTTGTAGAACATTTAAAACGCTTCGAATAACCTACTTTTGAACCTAATTTGATCATAAATATCGAAATTATTGATATTTTAGAAACCAAAAATTGTTCTCAACTCTCCAAAATTTGTTCTAAATTCTCAACATTTTTGTTTGAAAACTTTTCTTTATAACTATTAAACTGTTAGAACTATCTTTTAGAGTTTTTAAAAATACCCATTTATCCAAAATTTAATCACTTTTATCATATTTATAAAAAATTATTCATATATTTCTATTATTAATATTATCATCTTTTTTTATTTTTATTTCAAAAACGTTTTATTTTAATTTTAAAAATACTTTTTTTTCAATCTGACAAATGTAATGTTACTTTCATCAATTTTAATGCAGTAAAAAGTGAGTATACTATTACAGTAAAGCCTCACTGATTCATCAAAGAAAACTCGTCCATTAAATGGAAATCAGTGAAATTTGACCATTCATCGATCAGTTCATCAATCAATCTTCACCGATTTAGATTTCGAGAATAACCTCTTTATTTGAGTACACCCTCTCAATCATAATTTAAAATATTTTGTCACCGATTTTTAAGAGTCATTCTCGTTTAAGATTGCAAAAAATAGCCAAAAAAAAGAAGCACAGTTTTTATCTGAATTTTTAGGTAGAAATCTTTTATAAAATTTTCTCCCAAGAGGAGGGCAGATGCCGACGCAATTGTTTATGTCAATTAGCACTGGTTAACATTAATATCCACAACGAAAATTATACCACCTTTTTTTAATAACAAGAAACAAACCAATAAAATAAAAAATCTATGCCCGAGCTCAGGCACTGAGTTAAATATCCCAACAAAATTTCCTATTTTTATATTTCTCAACGTACTTTCATGGGATCTCATAGAAATTGTATCCCCTTTCATTAAAGACCAAGAACATCAAAATCTGATTTGTTTTATTTTGCAAATTGGAATTTATAATTGTAATCTGCGACTCCAGAAACCCCAGAGTAGAGAGTTTCAAGTGAATCCAATAAATTTTTACAAAACTCGTTCGCCACATTGGATCCGCCATTTTGAATTTTATACATCTGACTTCATATTTGTAATCAGCGACTAAAAAAAACCCGAGTAACGAATTTCAAGCAAATTAGATGAATTTAAAAAAATCATCCGCCATATTGGATCCGCCATTTTGAATTTTGTAAATCGGACATTCATATTGTTAATCAGAGACCCCAAAAATCCCCCAGTGACGAAATTTGAACGAATCCGATGAATTTAAAAAGAAATGTTCCAAACTTAAATTTTACACCCATTTGAGGTTTTTTTTTATTTTTAACTCCCATTTTCAACACCTCAAACAGCATGTCTGCCATAATAATGGTCCAAACGTCAATAACATTCTGTTTGAACTAACAATCACCATTAACCCGGAGTTAACTCGGGCGAGTTCCGAAAACAGCTATACTAATATATCAGTAGTACCAACCATAGGTCGACTATATGTATTGTCATGATTTTTAACCCAATTTCAGAAAATTAATTAAATACATTTTTTAATACATAAGTATTGAAAAAATTTTATCATTAATTTTTATATCTTTTTTGAATGTTTTTTTCTGTTAATAAAATCAATACATACGTTTTCATATTAACATGCAACATTTTACACGTGAGCAATTGAAACAATTTCCTTGCCCTTCTCTACTCCTTCGAAAATCCTTAAGTATAACATATTTCAATTTTATTAAAATCCGTTAAACTGATTCAGAAATATTCACATTTACAAAAAAATTCAAAATGGCGTAATTTTCACAATTTAAAAACTTTTTTAAAATCCTTTGGTACATTTATGGTCGGAGAGACCGGGGCGTAATGCATCACTTTTCACTGTTGCTTAACTTCGTCATTCTTGCTTTAATAGATCAGCAATGAAATTATAATTTAGATTATCTAATATTATTACGGTATTGACAATTTTGGTTTCCATTGTACATTTATAACAAAGAATATTGAAAATGGAACATTTTTTATTTAAACTTTAAACATTTTTATGCAATTTTCCAATTTTAAAAAGTTGTAGCGAAATGCAAAATCCATTTACTTAAAAAATCTATTCTCCAGTTATTTTTTTTATAAAGGGTTATCATTGGTACTTATTAAAATATTAATTACAAGAAATTAAACTTGGCAGGATTGTTTTAATAATATTTTACCGTATTGTAAGTATTAAACAAAAATTGTCAATAAGAACAAATGTTTAAAGCTCAAAACCTGAAATACAAAAATTTTTTACAAGTAATTTTGAAAAAAATATAAAAAAAAGAATGACATCAAAAATTTACTTTCAAGCGGCAAAATAACTTTTTCTACCATATTTTCAACAATAATAAATGAATAACAATGAAACTTGGTACAAACTTACAGTATGCCAAGTACATTATTTTGATCAAAAACCGAAATTACTCTGCACTGAGAAAATTGGATGTTAAAAATCTTAATATACTAGATATTAAGAAAAGATGGTATTTCATAACATCTAGATATTATGGTTTAATATCTTAGATGCTAACTGCTATAATCTACAAATTTGAGGTTATGTGTGAACATGTCTTTTCCAGTATCTGTGGATATTAAATTTAAACATCTAAGATGTTCATGTATTTGACTGTGACAGATATTGACTGTTAATATCTAGATATTAAAGCTCAATATCCATTTTTCTCAGTGTGATTAATCACCCGGTCTCCCCTACATTCAATTTTTAATTATGCTTGATTAATTTTTTAACACAATTCTTAGGAAATTAGGAAAATTAAATAACTTTAGAAATTTTTGCTTAGAAAAATTATTTTAGGAATTTCAACTTTAGGAAATTTTGAAATTAGGAATCTAAAATTAGGAAATTTGGTAGAGAATCTTTAACTTCATCATTTAACTATATGTGGACGTCCACATGAAAAGGGCCCATTTTGACGGTTCTAGTTTTCGAGTTATTTGCAATTTAATACTTTTTTGAGAAAAACCTTAATTTTTTTATTATTTTTTATTATCAATCTACATGTTTTGACAAGTCAAATCATGAGGTTTTCATTAATTTATCGTTAATTTAAATGTTTAACTTTATTGGTTCTTTAGAAAAAGAAAAGGGCCCATTTTGTCGGTCCTTTGCAAAAATATTCCGTATTTTTGAAATGGAGGGTCAAAAAAATTAAAACCTCTTGATTTGTCATCTTTAAAGTACCCTGAACTCGAAACAATTATTATCTGAATAACTTTCAAGAAGAACCAGAGATATTAATGTTAGAGTCATTGATTACGTAGTCGTATATGTAAAAAATGTCGATATTTCGTCAAAATTTCATAATAAAACCTGTTAAAAATTTTTTAATAAGTTTAATTTCTATTCTTTACCTTCAAATGACACAATAAAATTGTTCCCAATCATTAATCTTGTACAAAAATGGTTTATTAATAAGAAAATCGCCTTTTTAGAAAAGGGCCCATTTTGTCGGTTTTTCGTATTTTCAAACAGAAAGGGGGGCTGGGGTGGTTTTAAAAATTGTAAACCTATTGGTTTTTCATCTTTATGGTGCTTTGGACTGACAACAATTATTATCTGAATAACTTCCCAGAAGAACCAGAGATATTGATGTTAGAGTCTTTGATTACGTAGTCGTAGAAGTGAAAATTTCGATATTTCGGCAAATTATTCATAATAGAGACTTTTAAAAAATTTTAAGTAAGTTTAATTTTTATTCTTTATCTTCAAATGACACAAGAAAATCGTTTCCAATCATAAACCTTGTAAAAAAATGGTTTATTAATAAGAAAATTGTCTTTTTTAGAAAAGGGCCCATTTTGTCGGTTTTTTGTATTTTTAAACAGAAAGGGGGGGGGGTGGTTTTAAAAATTTGAAACCTATTGGTTTTTCATCTTTAAGGTGCCCTGGACTGAAAACAATTATTATCTGAATAACTTTCTAGAAGAACCGGAGATATCACAATTAATAGGTATCACAATCTTTAATTCCGTTTTTATCGAAATGAGGTATTTCTCACTATAAACTTTGAAATTCTGTAACTCATCGAATTTTTGACCAAAAAAGTTGTATGACCACTCAAAATTTTCGTAATTTTGCAAAAAATTCGCCCATATAGATAAGTCCAATAGTGCCAAAATGGGCCCTTTTCATGTGGACGTCGACATATTATCACCTGATATTCCGTGCGTGACGAAATTAGAAAGGTCCTGACGAATTTTCCTAATTTGTGCTTCACTGGACGAAAGTTCATCTATTTAGGGCCTTACTAAATCCTACTTTCAATTTCCACACTAAAGAAAAAATGTGTCTATAAGAAAAAGTAAAATAAATACAAGAAAAAGACCACGACACGAAATGGAAATCAAGGAGAAAAATTTATTCAAGTTAATCAATTCTCAAGAATTCGGCATCTCTTTTCTTTCCTTTTTTTTTTAATCGCAGTAATTTTCAAGTTTTAAGTGAATACATAAATTATAACGGTTGTTTTAGGGCGAACGTAAAGGCAATATAAACCCAAGCGCCGGTATGTTTCTTTGTGCTTTATGGCCGTCGGTTGGCATCCACCATAAATGGGCTAATAAACAGGGGGCGAGGTCTAATACCCTCAAGACAGCTAGAAAGGGGTTGGGCACAAGTGAGAGAGAGAGAGAGTTTGCTGAATCGGCCGGGCCGCTTGCACTGTTCTCCTCTTTATGGAATTCCCTGTCACCCCCCACACTCCCCCTCTCCACCACCGTCTTATCCGCCTTTCCACTGATATCGCACAACCATAGGTACAGTATACCTTTACCAACCACGAAAGCTTCTCTCTCTCTCTCTCTCTCTCTTGCACTATTGCAATACCTACGCGAAGCTACCAACATTTCGCACAGGCTCGCTACTGTGAGACCGCATATAACCCCGAGAATCGGTGTGATATACGAGACGAATTAATAATGTCCCCCCTCTCCTCCGCCTTCACCTACCGTTGTATATACATATATAGGAACAAGCAAGGTAACGCGCACGGATTACGGGGATGGCGATATACCGACCGCCAATTTTACCTCCATTTCGACCTCGTCTCGTGCCCGAGGGAAAGCGAAATTCCACGCTAAAGCTGAAACGCTTTTTCTCGTGGCATATCATGAACAAAAAAAAACCAACAACAACAACAACAAAAAAAATGCCTTATCTTTTGCATGTTTTAACACCGAGAAAAACCATGCGATAACATCGTCAAACGGATTTGAGAGAAAGAGCTGGTGCCCTTCTTCTCTGCTTTTTTTTTAACTGACAGATTACCCCCCCTTGCTTTTGGGAAAAAAATAAAAGTAACCTTTACCAGGTATGAAATCACTTTAATATCGGTTCATCTCAATATATATTATATATTTATCGATAATCGCACAAAATGTATTTTTCGATTAGAGAGATATTATTTTCTCCTATTACTTTGAAAATTATTATCCTTATCAAAAAGTTTTTTTTTTAAATATTCTCATATCGTAAAAAAATGGAAAAAGAGTGATATAAAATTATATTTATAAATAAATATAATTTAAAACATTGATAAAACAGTTTATTTTTATTCAAATTATTATTTATCATTGTAAATATAAATTTAATCTAAAATAATTGGTTTATATGGGGCATTCCATTTCAAATCGTTTCACTGACAAAAAACAATCGCAAGAAGAGCGATTATCTAATAATTTTTATTATATAAAAATTAAATTATTTATAATATATTATGTACTGATTCGGAAGAGAATTTCATTAACTTTCCATATCTATTTTTTTTCAAAATTGAGCTCATTTTCGTAGAGAAATTCCTGTTTGAAAATCCCCGTCGATTTTTATCAAAATTATATGAAATTAAAGCTTACTTTTTCTAGTTTCCATTTCCGTAAAATATATTATGGACATTTAATGGGATTAAGCGAAAAAAAATTATTTAAAATGTGTGTTTTTGAGAAATTTGACAAATGGTACGAAGTTGAATCCTAAACAACGTTTTTTAAATGGGTTACTCTCTCTAAATCTGAATTAGTAGAATTCTACTAAGAATTAGTAAAATTTTACTAATTTTTAGTAGTTTTCATGAACGACTTTTCAGCTTTTTAATTAGTAGAATATTACTAATTTTTAGCAAAATTCTACTAATGTTTTAGTAGAATTCTACTAAGTAAAAGTCACTTCTTCACTAAATGAATTAGTGAAACTGTTATATCGACTATTAATAAAACAGTTCTACTAATTGTTAGTAGAATTCTACTAATCAATTAGTAACGCTCTACTAACAATTAGTAAAATTTTACTAATTGTTAGTAGAATTATTACTAAATCATTTAGTGGACGACTATTCACCATTTCATTAGTAACTTTCTACTAATTCAGATTTAGAGAGTAGGATTCAACTTCGTACCATTTGTCAAATTTCTCAAAAACATTTAATTACCAATTTCTTTTATTGTTAATTAGTTACTAATCTTAAACGTCCGAGGTCCTTTATAAAAAATAAAACGAAAACATTCGGAAAATGAATTAATTATTTATTTACACCATTCTTTGCTAAATTATCCGAAAACATCAATAGTTTGATCAATTATTTTTAATAATTTTTGAAAAAGTTCTTACTTCTTATTTGGAAATTTTGAAATCCATTTGTTTACAATTCTATTTTACTATATTTCGATTATTTAGAAATTATTTCTGAAAATTCATAGCATTTTTAACATTTAATTATAATGTAAAATTTTATCTGAAATTTATTTTTATAAATGAATATTTATTAGAAAATTCTACGAGAATTCAATTATTATTTAAAACACAACTAAATAGATTTATGAATAATTAAATGTTTCTTAAAATTGAATGCTTGTAAAGAATTTTGTATGCAAAATTTTAAAATGATTGAATTTTTTGCCGACTTATAATAAAAAATTTTAAGATTATTAACAATTATGAAGGAATTCAATAAAAATTGTATTAAAAATAATTGAAATTCTTTTATGGGTTTTATTATTGATAAAAATGAGTTTTATTAGTAATGAAAATAATTGAATCTCTGCAAAAGAATTCTATTAAAATTTTTAAAAATAATTAAGTATTCAAGAAAATTATTATTTATAAAAATAATTGTGATTTTGACAAGAATTTTTAAACATTTTTTAGCATAATTGAATTTCTGCGAAAAATTTTATTACTTTTAAAAATAATTGAATTTCTGCAATCATTTGTATCTTCTCAAAAATTAAATTTCTTACTGTTATTAAGTAAATTTCTTCTATAAATCTATTATTTTAATAATCAATTGAATATATATTAAAAAATTTAACTAATTTCAGAGGAATTTGAATTGTTAAAAATTTTCAAAAATCTATAAGATCTTTAATAAAAAATTTCGAATTAAATTTATTCAAAATTAAAATTTTATCAAACTTTAAATTAAAATTGAAATCTTTAGAAGTTCATCTATTTATGAAAATTGTATATATGCAACTCGTTTAAAATTCAATTCACTTTGGAATATTTATGAAAAATTATTCATTTAATAATTTCTAAGTAATAATTTTACGATAGTTTTCCAAGAATTAAAAGTTATTTAAAAAATTGACACAAGAATTAAGAATTAATCTTGACATTTCCATTTATACACGTACCTACATTTATTTAAGTGTAAATTATTAAAATTATTTACTTTTATATTATTGATTATATTAATTTATTTAAAAATTGAAGAAAAATAATAAACTAATTTATAAACATTGAGATAAACGATCATTCCGAGTCAAATATCAATATATTTATAAAACAATCAGTCAGCTGAAAATAATACAAGTATAAAAAAATTATAATATACATACACATGTTGAAACAAATAGAACATGAAAAAATTTTTTTGCGTTCAATATAAAAAGTAAAAAATTATTTCTTTCCCAATTTTTTTTCCCTCGCTCTCCCTTTTTTTTGCATGAAATTCACTACCAAGCATTACCATATATTCGGATCTCAAACGAGCTACAAAAATCCCAACCTAGATATGATATTGATACCTTTGAGCGTGAGAGCTTTTTACAGATAACACATAACTAAAAGGGAGTTTTTTTTCGAGGTCTAAAATTTAAATCGCCTCCAGAAACATTTTTTATACTATATATAAATGCCAAATGCATAGTTTCAATTGTATTCATATATAGTCACTTTATTACCAAAACGCATGAAAGTTATGTTATTATAAAGTGATACTAAAAAAAAGAAAGAAAAAAAATTACCCTTCTAAAAATAAAAGTTTTTAAATTAAATTTTTATATTAGCGTAGAATTTGAAATTTACACTGAGAAAAGTGAAATAGAACAGAAGTGTAATGAAAGTATAAAGCTCCTGGAATTTTTATTAATGATATTAAAATTTAAAAAATATCTCGACAAAACCGTTTGCTTGTAAATATCTATAACGCTAAAATTATATTCCTTATTTAATAAAAATAAAATATATACAAGCAAAAAATGTAATGAATTAAAACTTAAGAATTTATTGTTGAAAACAAAATATTCCTACCGAGTTTTTTTTTACAAAATCATTTATTTAAAAGTTATAATTAATTATACTTAACCTGTAGAAAACATGATAATAAATTTTTTGTGAAGGTCGTATTTCTGGAAATTAATTTTGCGCAACTTATAACCAAAAAATAAAATCTTGTATAAACTTCTTTCTAAATTGAAAAACGAGTATTTTATATTTGATTGAGCGAAGTTTTTTCATCTTTCAGTTTTCACTCCTATTTCTTTAAACTCTCTTCAAGATAGCCTTTCAAAAAACTTAGTTCATTGATAAGTTAAACACATTTACACTCTTCTTGTATTATGTGTATAATATAAAGTTATTTTCTCTCTATCAGAAAATGTGTTTTTCTTATGCATACCCTTAAATGTATTTAATTTCCGTTTCTTCATCTTCCTTTTTTTCTGTCCCCTTTTTTATGACTTAACATTTGAGTCTTACTTTATATCGATCAGAGTTTGTACTTCCTTGAAATTTTTATCGAGCAAAGAAGATCACCAGCTGTGCATAAGCATAGATACAGAGGCGGAATGTATATACTCTTTCTCTCTATCTTTTTCTCTCTCTCTCTACGGAAGAAATTTTCGCTTCCATAATAGAAGCAAAAGTATTAGACGCTTGATGCAACGATGTACTGTTCAGCAAGTCATTCTGAAACCCCCTCGCATTTAATAAATCAAGTGTATCGAAACATGCACTATTATTGATCGACGATGGTCATGTACTTTCATTTTCATAGACCACACGTTGGGCACTTCCATCTTCGTCTCATATTTTCTAACTCTCGCCACGATTATTATTCTAGTTCAAAGTGGAATTCAATTTAGCAGAAAAAACTATGTAGGTACATTCTTCTATTTTTCCAATACATATAATACTAAATCTATATTTGTTTCTTCGAAGTCTAGTGAAATATCGTTTCTAGTACAAAATAGGTTTAAAAAAAGTTTCTAAAAAGCGTATATAATTCATATCTATTTATAGAATAAAAATTTATTTGAATCAAATTAAAATTTAATTAATCCAACTGAATGATTTAGTCACATATTGTTCAATTAATGTACATACTTTAACCAAATAAATATTCACTTGACTTAATTTGTTTAATTCATTCTATCAAATAAATAAGAAACTTGAATCAAATTCAATTACTTAAGGGAAGGTTGCACTTAATTCGAGGATTTTTTATAATTGAATTATAATTTAAAATTTTAACTAAAATTCACTTTTAAAGCAATTTTTATTAGAAAATTCGATTAGAGTTAAATTATTTAAATACAAAAATAAATGTATGAAACAACTAAATGTTTCTTAAAATTTACTTCCCATAAAGAATTTTATCAACAAATTTTTGAATAATTAAATTCCTGCAATGAATTTTAATAATGTTATCAAAAATAATTACATTTTTCGGGAAAACATTATTTCATATTTTTGCGAAGAATATCTTGAAAATAATTGAAATTTCTGAAATAATTTGTAACTTTTCCAAATATTGAATTTTTTTCCATGTTTTTTTAATAAAATCATTCTATAAATGCATTATTTTTAATAATTTTTAAAAAACTTCTTTGGGAATTTTTAAATTTATTTGTTTAAAATTATAATTCAATTTTAAACGTTCTAAAAAAATTAATTCCTCACAATTGTTAGTAAAAAATGAGAAAAATACACAAATTCAAATATTTTAATTTGAAAACTTTTAAAAATGTAAATATTCCTAAAAAAATTTACACTTTAATTCATTTAATATTCAATTATAATAAGGGGTGTACAAAAACTTTAATTTTACATGGATTCGAAATTTGAACCACACCGTGCTCATGTCAATTCTTATGGAGAAAATCGAATTTTTTAAGTTTGCACAGCTCTAATTATAATCTAAAATTTTAACTGAAATCCATTTTTAAAACAATTTTTATGAGAAAATTCTACTATAATTTAATTATTTAAAACAAAAAATATAAATAGTTCATTGAATAATTGAATGTTTCTTAAAAAATTCAATTCCCATAATAAGAATTTTATAAATAAATTTTTAAATCATTGAATTCTTTTGACGAATATTAATAAAATTTTTAATATTAATTACATTTTTCGAATAATAATAATTAAATTATTGCGAAGAAATTTATAAACAATTTGTCAATAATTGAATTGAAGTTTTTATTATTTTATGAAGATAATTAAAAGTTTACGGAGATTGTTATTAAATTGTTTTTAAATAATTGAATTCTTTTTGAACATTTTATTAAAAATAGCAAATATTAAAAATCAGTGAATTCAAGAAGAGTTTGAAAATAATAGAAATTTTGCCATGAATTTTTTAAAAAGTTTGAAATTAATTGATTTTTTGCGAAGAATTTCATTACTTTTGAAAATAATTGAATTTCTGCAATAATTTGTAATTTGTGTAACATTCTCAAAAATTTATTGTACAATTTACAATTTTTTTCAATTTTTCTCAATCAAATTACGAACCTGATAGATATTTAAAAAAAAGACTTTTACGGACTTGAAGCAAATTTGGGGACCTTTACGGAATTTACGAACCAAGTTCGAGACTCTGTCTGAAAACAGTAATTTTGGAAAAATCGATCGATACATACATTTTTAAAAATGAAATTTTATTTTAAAATAAATTTTTTCGAAAATTAAAAAAAAATTTTTTTTTGTTTAAACTACGTGAAAAAACAAATATTGATGAAAAAATTTGAAAAAAATCATGGTAGCTCATTTCAACGAGCACTAAAAGAAAAAAATATTTGAAAAATATTTGAGATGCAAAAGTAAAATAATTTCCGATTTGGCGTGGAACGCCCCATATATATTATTATTATATTATTGATTTATTTGTCTAAAAATGTTTACTTTTGTTTAAAATTTTTTTGGTGCAAAATTTAAAAATTTTTTATCAAAGAAGGCAGAAATCAAAGACAGTATTTCAATATCACATTTTCCGACCAACATAAACTGATAAATTGAATTCCTAAAATTTCCAAGTTTTAAACAAATTAAAGATATACAATTTTTAATTTATCTTCTGATACGGCAGCTAGTTTTCTATAACGATAAATATTATAAACTTAGGGGAGAAAAAAAATTTTGCGTCGCCTGACTAAAATCGTATGTTTATTAACGCACTAAAAAAAGGAGATCAAAGTAAAGAAAGGAATTTTGATGAAAGAAAGTTTTATAGAAGATGATGCTTTGAAAGAAGGGCTTGTGAAAAAAGGGAGTCAAGAAAAGTTGTGAGGTAATAAGCGAGAAGCTTGTTCCAGGTATAGAGTTTTATTATCGCCTGCTTCTTTATTCATGACACCAATATATAATAATCGATGTAGAAGAAAAGTCCAAAACTCGTTCAACATTTTCCCTAAACAAGAATCGATTCATTCTTTTCAAAAGAAGCCATAATATCAAATCTGTGTAACTTTAAAAAAACGCATTTGTCAATTTAAACTGAAATTCTCATTTTCAAATATAAAGTAAAGAAGTTTTTAAACTGAAGAATAAATTTTCAAAACTTAAAGAGATACAAATTATTTTACATCTATATTTATTTAAATATTCATTAGAAGACAATGTTTTCTCTTAAATCGAAAAATAACGTTTGAGAAATAATTTTTCATATCCTATATATTTTGAATTCTGGATTAAAAAGAGAATGTATATAGTAAAGTACAAAAATCAATACAGAAAACTTTCAGAAGAATTTAAGAGATTTTACACATGGCAGCAAAAGCAGAAATGGGAAACAGAAATTCGAAAGTTAGTGAAAAATATACTGTCTCTGGCCGTGTATTTTACTTTTCTTGAAGGATAGATAAGCTTTTAAGGATATTACACTAGAGATCGATCGTATTCCTTTTTTTATACATATGTATATAATATGACATGACATGATGTGTAGGTATTTATATTCGCAACCAGAGCAAATTGTTAAGTATCAATTATTTAATTATTGAAATTTCACTCGAGATCGGGGAAACCAACTTCGGTTAGCATTAATTATAAGATCAAAGGATCACTACTGGTACGTGAATAATCTATAGGAAACAGCTAAAGGGATACCCGAGAAACTATGATGCTTACTAGGCAGATCGTTCTTCCATATAACTGACCTTTTTGATCTACATTCGATCAAGAGAGGCTATTGCAAAAAGCCAACTTCAAGATCACTTAAATCAAATACATCTACTTTTTTATTTACATCAGACACTTTTCGTTATGCAAGAAAAAAAATTTACTTCAATAAATTACATCAGATTAAATCAAATACATAGTTAAAGGGGGTCAAAACTTTTTCAAACTTATTTTAAATACTTTTGTTTTTAATAAAAATTAAAATTAGTTTCCACAAATAGCTTATTTCATGAATTCAAATAAACTAAATTAATTAATATACAATTAATGCAATACAAGGGTCATAGTGATTTTTGCATATGAAGCAAAATTTCCACAAATACCCAGGTCAAAAAATTTATGTTTTTCAATTTTCTGGAAACTTTTTCAAAATTTTACTATTATTAATAAAAGTGTACATATAAATTTTTTTTAAATTTAATAAAATATATTTTGCTTTACGGAGTTTTAACATTTTGATTTTTTTGAAAATATATTTTTTTTCGATTTAATATATTCCCGATTAAAATTAATCAAATTAAAAGTGTGAATAATGATTTTTAAAGGGTTTTTTAACAGCTACAAGGTGCTGATGAAGAAACAATTATTTTTCTTCTACATGACCTTGAATTGCAAGGTCAAACTCTTAATTAAATATATCTCGAAATCGGTTATTTAAATATTTTTCTAACTTTTCCCAATGGAAAGCTTACCCTTTTTTATGAGCTCTGTAAAAATCAGAGTGGGACCTTGAAAGTTTTTAAAGAATATAATTATAATTCATCATTTTCTATATGAAATAATAAAAGATTATTATTTTCATTAAAAATTTTCAAGGTCCCACTTTGATTGTTACATAACTCATAGAAAAAAGGGTAAGCTTTCCATTAAGATAGGAAGGAAAAGGAAATAAATTTTTAAAACCCGATTACGAGTAATATTGAAATTAAAAATTTAATCTTAAATTTCAAGGTCAAGTTGAACAAAAACAATTGTTTTCTTCAGCATCAGCTTGTAGCTGGTGAAAAACCCTTTAAAAATTACTATTTATACTTTAAATTTGATTAAATTTAATCATCATTATATTAAATCGAAAGAAGATAATTTCAAAAAAATAAAAATTTAAAAAATTTTTTAAATTATAATTTTTAAAAAATATTATTTCTAAAATTATTTTTACTGTCTTTTAAGGCAATTTTATATCTAAAAATTTGAAAAATTTACTTTAAAAATAGTTATTTCCAGAATAAATTTTATAATTACTTCCATAATAAAATTTATAATATATACATCGTAAATTTAATTAAAAATTTGTAATATATATACAGTGCCGCTCAGCAGGATTTGCCCACCCTGTCACAGTTAAAGGTGTTACAAAAAGTTTTATATTTTGATATCTAGTAAAGATATCGAGGTTTTCAAGGTCTCATTTTAAAGCTTACATCTTCTACTTTAACAATCTTAAAATAATTAATTAAAAAAAAATTTTTTTTTAATGTTTAATTACTGTTTAAAAAAAACGAAAATTTCAATTTTTTTTGTCGATTTCAAACAATTGTAGTTTTTTAACAAGTAATCGCAAATTAATTTTCTAAAACGCATTTTAAAGCTTGTTTTATCACCTTTAAAATGCTTTTTTTTAAATTGTCGTACGATTTTTTTTCAAAAAGTTATTATCATTTCTTTAAAAAAACAGCCCTTTTTTTAAATAATTAATATTTTGAAAACGGTTAATTTTTTTAGAAAAAGTTTAAGACAAAAAATGTTCATTTCTGTATGTACATTGAAGAAAAAAATATAAAAAAATTTTTTGAACAAATTTTTTTTTACCACATTTTTACCTTATACATATTTTTAACTTAAATAAAATTCATATGTACAAGCTTGAAAGACAGATAAATTAACAGTGTTTAAACGGTAGTCAACACTTTTGCTTTCGAAGTATTTAAATAAAATTTAATATCAACACTTAAAATTTTGCTAATAAACATTTTTACGGTTGAAATATTAAATATTTTTTTCGTCAAAATGACGTCCTTGACATTTAATTAACGCCTCACATATATAAGGTAAAAATGTGGTAAAAAAAAAAATTGTTCAAAAAATTTTTTTATATTTTTTTCTTCAATGTACATACAGAAATGAACATTTTTTGTCTTAAACTTTTTCTAAAAAAATTAACCGTTTTCAAAATATTAATTATTTAAAAAAAGGGCTGTTTTTTTAAAGAAATGATAATAACTTTTTGAAAAAAAATCGTACGACAATTTAAAAAAAAGCATTTTAAAGGTGATAAAACAAGCTTTAAAATGCGTTTTAGAAAATTAATTTGCGATGACTTGTTAAAAAACTACAATTGTTTGAAATCGACAAAAAAAATTAAAATTTTCGTTTTTTTTAAACAGTAATTAAACATTAAAAAAAAATTTTTTTTTAATTAATTATTTTAAGATTGTTAAAGTAGAAGATGTAAGCTTTAAAATGAGACCTTGAAAACCTCGATATCTTTACTAGATATCAAAATATAAAACTTTTTGTAACACCTTTAACTGTGACAGGGTGGGCAAATCCTGCTGAGCGGCACTGTATATATATATATATATATATTGAATTTAGTAAAATGTATTCTGTAAAAAATACAATTTGTAAAAAATTGCAGAAGATTTTACTAAAAAGATAATTTAACTTTAACACTCTGAAAAAATAATATTCATAATGTTGAACAATCAAAGAAACTCGTAAATATTCCAAATTTAAAATGGCGAATTCAATATGGCGTCGAATTTTTTCAAATTCACCCAATTTCTCTGAAACTTGTTACTCGGGAGTTTTTGGGGCTGATGATTACAAATTTCACCGTAGTTTAAAAAAATTCAAAATCTTACAAATTTTATGAAACTAAGGTGAAATTCAAAAACAGCGAACCAAAAACATAAAAAAACAGGGTCCGGTCAATATTTTCGATAAAAGAAATTTTGTGCTCCTGTGTAATTAATTATTAATTCCATAAAAGTATTGAGGAGCTGATTTTTTTCGTTGAATTAAAAAATCAGAATTTTAAAATCATTCCATTGATAATTACACTCTACTTATAATATATAATTAGGTATATAAATTTCAATGTGTATACTTACTTACGAAATTAACTCAACAGAAAATACGTTTTGTTTAACTCACCTAGAACAAAAAGAAAAAGAAATGGTTTATATATATTAGAATTATTATCAAAAAAGAAAAATTATATTTTCGCAGTATGCAATTTCTTTAAATTTTGAGTTAAAATTTGTATTAAATTTTTATTGTTTTAAAATTCCAAGAATTTTACTAAGCCTGCATTAAATTTCAGTAATAATCAGGAAAAATTTATTGCAGACTTCGTAAAATTTCCTCTATAAATACTAAAATTTATTGTTAAATATAATAAATATGAAGCTTTTTAATAGTAGATTTTAGTACTTTTATCAATTATTTTTCTACAGAACTAGAATTAATTAAAATTAATTAATTAATTAATTAATTAATCAATTAGAATTAATTACCGAATTACTTGTACTATTACTTGAAAAAATTTCCATTAAAAAAGTTTAAAAATTTTACTTTATAAGCATTAGTAAAATTTACAGTGGAAATATAAATATTCAATTAGAATATGACTTTAAATTTCAAAAAAGTAAAATCTGTTCAAAGTTTGTAAAAAGTAGAAACTTGTTTCATAAATATAACTAACAAATTTTCGAATTAATAAAAAATAAAATTTTTATAATAATAAATAAGCAAATAATTTACTTTGATCAATTAAATTTTTATTTGATCAAAATAAATTCTTTTTGTCATTGCACATAGAAAATAAAAGACGAAAATTTGAGAAATAATTGAAAATAAATAAAAATACTAAAATAAAAACTTTATGTTCTGCAATATTTTATTGATTGAATTTACTTTACATTGGAAAAAACTTAAAGATAAGTGAAGATAAATTTTTAGCTGATTTAAAATCTGATGACAATTTTTAAATTTCGACACGAACTGTCTTTTTCGCTATCTAAAAATGTCACGTAGTTATATTTTTATTAAGAGAAACGACGGTATAAATATTCAGATCTTCATAATAACCACAAACGAGGACCTGTACATCTCATTACAGCAAACGAATTTTTTTTCTAACTTGACACATAAAACAACTGGGTCAAAGCAGTAGACATCAAACTGCTTTGATGTTAAAACAAGTAATCTCATTAAAAAAAAAGAACTAACCAATTCAAAGCGGAAATAATCCACGATAATTACAACACTCGATACTTCCTCTTTTTCGAGAATAGTAACCAATTTTCGAAAATTGGCAAAACGATGTTTACGTTTTGTTCAAACATTGCGCATTAATTGGCTATTGTCAACTCCATAAACTGAAACGAAAACGAAACATTGATTATGGTCGAAACTCAATTTTCGAAAGCTTTTTACACACGCGAATCATCGAACTGTTTTCAAGCTTTTTTTTTCATCGAACAAATTTTCTCTCATTTGTCATGCAGAATTGCTTTAAAAAAAAGGAATTTTTTACAATTAAGCAATAAACTTTTGTATTAAATTACGCATTGGATAAAAATCTTGAAATAGATTTTTAAAATATTTGAATTAATGAAGTAAATAAAAAATTGAAATGATCCTCAATCAAAATGTAGGTATCTGGAATATTTTTTTCAAGAGGATAAAATCTGCACCTGTTTCTTTTTAACATGAAGACCTTCAACTAAAAACTTATCTGCATGAATAGAATACTCGTATTTCATGATATCCTTCTTTTTTCAAATAAAGTGCAAGTCACAAGGATGCTTTCCTACACTTAAACCACCTTCTATTCGCATGTTACAGTAACTCTTGGCATACTTTCAAAGAATTCCCACGAAATTTATGAAGACTTCGAAATCCTCCTAGTACTTTACGAATTTATCATTCAAATACCCGAATCCCCCTTCTAAAAGGAGTGTCGAAAAATCTTGTCCGGGCTATTTCTTTTCTATTCCGCAAAATTTACATTCAAAGCAAACTTGATATACAACAAACTAAAATCAATTTCCAAATTGTCTTTTCACAAT